>BROG01000172.1:1035000-1206162 GCA_030159075.1 Atrina japonica
CACATTAAAACTGCTCTTAAGTTTAAGTATAACCTATTTATCTCTTATTCAATAGAAATGCACCAACATTACAGAATATCACACCTGCCTTCAGAGATGAGTCTTTGTGACCATTCTCAGACCTTGGAAATATTAGCTGTATATCATGATAATGAAGCATCACATTTGAAATTATTCATTTAACAATGAAAATAAAAACATCACTATCTAGATATTATTCTTTGCTCCATGTAATTTAGATACAGGACTTCATGATCCAATGTATCAAATACTAAAAAGTAAAAGAGGTGGGCATCAACATCATTTAACTAAGATACTATCAGTGAAGGATATCGGTCTCAACATTGCACCCATTTAGACACATTTGGACTTTTCTTTGTCATTGATTTACAGAATAGTCTATTGTTTTTCAGGGGATTGACATGTTGGAAAAACTTCCAGGCAAAGTGCAGTAAAGTCATTTTATAGACAAATACAAAACCATGCAAAGCTGGTACCACTTCTACACAACAACACCGCAACACTTGTCCTTTATAATGCCATTAAAACCATATGTAGCTGGTACCACTTGATCGACACACTCATCATCTCAGACAGCTGTTCTATGCATGGATAGATTTTGGAGGAGCATAGCTCTTTTTTATGTCAAGTTACTACCAAAATATATCATGTACAAGCTCACACTTACCATACACAGACTCTCTCTCTCTCTCTCACTGTCATGGACAGTGAGTGAGCCCCCCCCCCTCCGACACACAAACACACACTGCCTAATGAACAATTAGGCTCATTCAATATATTGAACACATCAAAAACTTAAACAAAAACATAAAATTTCAGTGTTTTTCCTAACTACTTGAATTTTAGAAATTGACAACTACCTTAAATTGAGAAAAATTAATCACATATCAGATCTTCGGGTTTAACATCTTTCTCAGCCATGCAAATAATATTGTAATATTGGTTGCCAGTCTATTGAAAATTTCACTTGCCATGCAGGCATTTGAGTATAGAAATATAAGATGTTGATATCAAAATATGTTGATTGTTCCACAATTTGCTTCTGGTTCTCTTGTATAAAATGATATTCCAATATAACATGTAGTTTGTGTAAAGGAACAAATTTAAAACCACCACCCAACTCTCTTTTTTTTGACAAATCAATTTACATTTATTTTAAGAACTGCATTGTACCATTATCCTAAAGAAGGGGAAGACAGCTTTGTATTCGGAAATGGAGAAGAATTGAGGCCAAAATCATATTAGGAAGATGAACTCTGAAATGTGACCTTACTATGTGAGTGTCCTAACCAAGGTACCTTTAAATCTTTAACAAGTGATATAAGCAATAATTGCATTAAAATGGTTAATTATGGTGGTCAGATTTTTCCCTGAAGATGACCACTGCTGTTTATAAGTAGCAATTGATTTCTGTTTAGCCCATTAAGTAGCTAAATCTCACAGCAGGCAACCTGCTTCTCAGACCAAGTTAAAATTCAGGCTAAACCCAGTTATAACTTTTTAAAAGTGTTAAAAAATCTATGCCACACTATTTCCTACTTTTGAATAGAATCGTTAATGCCAAAAACTATAAACAAAATGTGTCGGAAGACAAAGTTGTTGAAAATGGGTGTAAATTTTCAAAATAGGCATTTGACCCACAGCTGTCAGGTTTTAAGGTCAAGATATGATGTATTTAATTTCACGACCTCAGGTTAATGTTGTTGAAAAGAAGGTCCAAAGTAAAGGTCACCAGGCCAAAAGTCAAGGTACCAAATGAAAAAATAGTCTAAAGAAATAAATAAAAAGTCAAAGGTTAAAGTTTTTTTAAAATAGGTCAAAGTCCAAGGTCAGGGACACTAGGTCAAACACCAACATACCAATTAAAACTTTTAGTCATAAGAAATATATATGTGAAATATCAAAGACCTATTGCTCATGCTTTAAAAGATATAGCCAAGGTTAAAGCTCTTTAAAAGTATGTCCAAGGTCAGAGTCACTAGGTCAAATTTCAAGGTACCAAATGAAAGCTCTAGTCTTAAAAAATATATAAGTGAAGTATCAGAGAACTATCCCTCATGGTTTAAAAGATAAAGCCAAGGTTAAAGTTTTTGAAATGTACATCAAAGTCCAAGGTCAAGGTCACTAGGTAAAACATCAATGTACCAAATGAAGACTGGTCACAAGGTGTCTATATATGTGAAACATCAAAGCCCTATCTGTTGCAGTTAAAAAGATATGGCCAACGACAATGCCATGTATCTGGCATTAGCTCTCCGGACTTTCGTCCCTGCGAGCTAAAAATGATTCAACTGTTAGCGAGAATATTTCGTAACTCAAAAATATCATTAGCATTCATCTAAATTTTTCTTTCTTTTTACTACTCAGATTAGTAAGATTACTTAATAATTATAACAAAATAGATATATACACAGAAATAATTTTTTTTAAATTACTATTGCTTGAGAAACCCAGTTTGGCAATTATTCAATTCAACCGTACTATTTGTATATGCATATGACACCTGACCTGGCCTTATATTTTCACAAAATATACAGGAATATAAGAATTTTTATGCTTGTGTATATCTATTACTTGTTATTGTATATCAATCTAAGTAGTAAAATATAACAGCTGATGCCCCTATAAACAAAAACACAAACTAAATCAAACAACAGTCCCAGGAGAAATCATTATCTTTCAAGAACACTTAAAAGTATAATCCCCCATTTTTAAAAAAAAAAATAATGAATTGAGCTTTGTCATTACATACTTGAAAAACCATTTTGGCTAAATGATTAATAAGATGTCAACCAATTTAAAACAAACATTAGTAGATTTAAATATTTTTTTTATATTTTATTTTCTATTTTCTGGACAGAATCACATGATGAATGCCATTTAGATAAAGCAGAATTAGTATTAGAGACATCAGGAGTCAACTATAATTCGAAGCACATGGACCTCCAAGTCAATCTGTCAAGCTTTTTAGTAACCTGGAGTAAGATGGGTGTAAAAAATCCCAGCTTCTAGCATCTGATTCCATTCATCAGTCTGCTGTGGTGTTTTTTTGTCTGCGGAAATGCAATCAATATTTTTAACTGATATCATTAAAAATCAAAGCGAAAAAAAGAAATGCATATGGTTTTCATATCCGTGAAAGCAAATCTCACTTTCCCATTTCTTGAGTCGGTGGGTTATGGCAGTGACATTATTTGCTGAAGCTAATTTTATCTTAGCTTCTATCTGTTTGTATACAGCACTACCATGTGTTTAGTTAAATACCATGACTGCCCATGTGTTTCAGCTTCAGAAAATCTCAACATGCTATTTTAACATACAGAACCAGAAAACCAACAAAAGATTTACTCCCAAAATACTGATATAAAATCACTAGTCTATGCTTGCCATAATTATGTGGATAAACTTGTGAAATTATTCTCCATTATGCTCACCTCCTCACTAAACATGCAGTCCAGTGATCTGACCATCACGCTTTGTCGCGTCTCCTCACTAAACATGCAGTCCAGTGATTTGACCATCACGCTTTGTCGCGTCTCCTCACTAAACATGCAGTCCAGTGAGTTGACCATCACGCTTTGTCGCGCCTCCTCACTAAACATGCAGTCCAGTGATTTGACCATCACGCTTTAACTCGCCTCCTCACTAAAAATGCAATCCAGTGATTTGACCATCACGCTTTAACTCGCCTCCTCACTAAACATGCAGTCCAGTGATTTGACCATCACGCTTTAACTTGCCTCCTCATTTGCAGTCCATGATTGCTTTACGCTTTAACTCGCCTCCTCACTAAACATGCAGTCCAGTGATTTGACCATCATGCTTTAACTCGCCTCCTCACTAAACAGGCAGTCCAGTTATTTGACCATCATGCTTTAACTTGCCTCCTCACTAAACATGCAGTCCAGTGATTTGACCATCACGCTTTAACTCGCCTCCTCATTAAACAGGCAGTCCAGTGATTTGACCAACACGCTTTAACTCGCCTCCTCACTAAACATGCAGTCCAGTGATTTGACCATCACGCTTAACTCATCAACCTAAAGTCACATTTAGATCGGTCTATTGCAAAGAATGATTAAGTCCACTGTTAGAATTTAAGGGTGTATGATTGAGAATAAAAATTTAATAATAATTTTACGTGCAATATTAACTGGTTCACTCTTGAGTTATGACAGTAATTGATGAGTTAAACCTCCAAGTCTCTATCTCTTGTCATGGTGGGTTCGAGCCCGCTGGAACCCAGCTGAGTTTTGGTAAGCAAGTTTGCCAGTTTATTTGCATACTGCTATGGTTATTAGATATCTAAATCAACTTCTGTGGTACATAAAAACTGCAGTAAAACACAATTTGTGTTCAGTTAAATGTAGTCAATTTTCCACTCAGATATTATTAAACATTTATAGTAGTATGGAAATCCTGACATCATCAATTTATCTTCCTCAGAACTCATTCTTGTTCTAGATCAAAGGAAAAAAACAACCCAGTTTTTGAGAACAGTCTATTTAAAAGCCAATCTATAGACAAGAGATTAATTTGACAGTTGTAAGTATAGTTATTATCACAAGATATCATTTCAGAAGCAGCATAAAAACAAGAACAGTTCTGAAATGCTGCACCTCTCATCATCTCTGCAGGACTTCATTGCTATATTGGTGTTATCACAAAGACTGGTTATTTGGGTTGTCCTAAGGAATTACATTTGGAGGTAAACATAGTCTTCTTGTCATCATTTACTGCTGTTTTATCTACTGTGATAAATATACTGCACACAGTGAGGATAAAAACTGTACACGATCTGTGGCAGAGTGCCCTGTCAAACCTGATTACCTGGTCACTACAAACTTTAGGTTAACCCCTTGTAGTCACTACAGGCTTTAGGTAAACCATCTAAACGAAGTCTTATATATCTAATCATATTTGTTCATCCTGATGGTCAGATAAATTTTATGTTTCATTTTCAAAATAACACCAAAAATACATGTATGAATATTTTCAGCCTATATATTCAGAGTTGTTGGAAAATGTTAATTTTTCCTTATTAGTCCAAAGATATATATACCAGTTGTCAAACTTGTCTATATAGGCCTGACTCAAGGAAAATGGCAAAGAGTAGTTATCATAGATGATTCAGGTGGTATTTACAAGCTGCAGGTCTATTCAACATTTAAAATAAAGTTTTATATAAAGATATATATATATTTAATATGTCTTTATAGGCAGGTGGCCTTTATACAGAGTTGCAACGTTGTATATTGTCTGATTCACATAAAATGGCGGGGCAGAGTAACCCTTTTTGTTATCATACAGATGATTTTACTTAATGTATGGTTATGACAAGAAATGACTGCTTTTAATATTCAACATGGAATATGACAAGACAATATCTTTATATATATATATATATATATATATATATATATATATATATATATATATATATATATATATATATATATATATATATATATATATAAAACAGGTGGCCAATTAAGTGAGAATAAAACAAAAAATACAGAATTTTTTTTAAACAGATCTGAAAAATATTTTGCTGGCATCAGCTGACCATAAAGTTTATTCATGTGTTGAGATACAATTATAATTTCAATCAAATTTGTATCAAACCAGACATCAGTAAAAAATAAAGTTTATCACAATGTGAAGGAAGGGGCAAACCAGAAACCAATATTCACGCTAGTAGTACTCTATCACTCATGGATAACTCTCAATGGCACGTGTAGAGTTCAAATATATTTACACATGAATATATCTTCTTTAGTTATTAAATTTGAAACATGATAATGAATTACAAAGATCTTTTTTTTTTTTCATTGGTACAGAGCTAATAGATATCTACTGGATTTTAGCAAGATTTCTTTCAACTGACAATGACAAAATATGAAATTTAAATCCAGTTCAAATCACACTTGTGATGTCCAGATTCATATTAACAACTTCTTACTTAAGACATGAACCTTTGCACACCTCCAATGTATGTAGAGTTACAATCTTCAAAGTCCCTTTTAGCTCATTTTTATATAAAAATAAAATTGACCAAAAAAAAATTAATTCTATTTAGCTATGAAAATGTAAATATATATATATGCCCCCTAAATGTGCATCTTATCTCAAACATGCAATATATATATATATATATAAATATATATATATATATATATATATATATATATATATATATATATATATATACAGTGAAACTTGTATATAAAGACCCCCTTAGGGACATAATATAACCAGTCTTTATAGGGAGGTGGTCTTTACTTAGAGGTTGATTTGTACACAAATTGTACTATTGGGGACAACAAAAAATGGTCTTTGTGACCATGTGGTCTTTATACACAGGTGGTCGCTAAAGCAGGTTTTACTGTATACAAAGCACTAAAACAAACAGCACTCTATATTCTAGGGTTATCGGATCTAAGCAATAGATTCAAGTCAGGAAAAGAACATATAAAGCACTAAAATGACTAACGACATGGACAAAATGCATATAAAATTTTTGGGATGACCTGTCCCTGTCATTAGGACAAAACAATTAAAATAACATGAAAAAAACGTACATATACACACTCTCACACAAACATCCACTCACACACACACACACACAACCGGAGAGTGAAAAAAATGCTACATATTACAAGTACAGCATGATAATGCAATAAATAAACGAAAATGGAAATCAAACACACGGATAATTAAAAAACTAAGCTTAAACTACCAATGAAATGTAAATTAAACTAGATCTTAGTGAAAATAACAAGAAACTACACTTAGATCTAATTTGATTCACATTTCATTGGTAGTTTGAGCTTAGTTTTTCATATTATTTTAATTGTTTTGTCCTGATGAAGGGACATGTCTCAGTCACAATGTGAACATATCTAAATCGAAATCTATGGTAATTCTTCTATAGATTTCAATTTAGATATGTTCACATTGTAACTGTTTCAAGATATGTACACACTGTAACATTGTAACTGTTTCAAGATATGTACACGCTGTGACTGTTTCAAGATATGTACACGCTGTGACTGTTCAAAGATATGTACACGCTGTGACTGTTTCAAGATATGTACACGCTGTGACTATTTCAAGATATGTACACGCTGTGACTGTTTCAAGATATGTACATGCTGTGACTGTTTCAAGATATGTACACGCTGTGACTGTTTCAAGATATGTACACATTGTGACTGTTTCAAGATATGTACACGCTGTGACTGTTTCAAGATATGTACACGCTGTGACTGTTTCAAGATATGTACACGCTGTGACTGTTTCAAGATATGTACACGCTGTGACTGTTTCAAGATATGTACACGCTGTGACTGTTTCAAGATATGTACACACTGTGACATTGTAACTGTTTCAAGATATGTACACGCTGTGACTGTTCAAAGATATGTACACGCTGTGACTGTTTCAAGATATGTACACACTGTGACTGTTTCAAGATATGTACACGCTGTGACTATTTCAAGATATGTACACGCTGTGACTGTTTCAAGATATGTACATGCTGTGACTGTTTCAAGATATGTACACGCTGTGACTATTTCAAGATATGTACACATTGTGACTGTTTCAAGATATGTACACGCTGTGACTGTTTCAAGATATGTACACACTGTGACTGTTTCAAGATATGTACACGCTGTGACTATTTTAAGATATGTACACATTGTGACTGTTTCAAGATATGTACACATTGTGACTGTTTCAAGGGCCAAGAGAAAGTATCAAAGTCTTCTAGATGAGAATTAAATGTGAAGCCCTGTGTCACTGCAGGCATAGAATGTTGAAAAAAAAACCATTGCAATGGAAGAAGTCCTTAGCACAATCCAAAATTTAGGGCACTTTGCCTAAGTTTACAGATGGTACCTCCATCAAAGTCAACTATTGACAGACCAAAAAAATGCATTTTTAGCATTTATATTGACCATGAAAAACATAAAAGTTTACTTTGAAAAAAAATCACATTTTGAATATTTAACAAGAATTCTTGAAATCCTACCTGACAAGATCTCAAATGCAAATGATAATACTTCCACAACCATTTTTGCTATCGTGGTTTGCTGCAGACCAATGATTTTAAAAGCAAATGACAACATTTACAATAACATATTATTTTTATATCACTGTCGAAAGTTTTAAGAAATCATCAACCATTAGATAAGTAAATACGGAGGAGAATTAGGATCTCGCACTTCCCTCTTAACGGGTAATGGAACAGAGGCAATCTCACGACAACATTATTTTTGAAACCTTAAACAAATAAATTATGACGTCTTTGCCTAATTCTGGGGTAAGCCACTTAAGAAAAGTTGTGATTTTGTTTTTACTATTACATCCTTTAACTCTTCATATCCTTCCTTCCAAGCGTGGACATATAAACATAAATAGACAAAAAGTTAACACACCCACACACTAAAGCTTTAACAATAGGCCGACTTCAAGGTTTAAAAAGTCACGCAGAAATACAGCAGAAAAACAAAGACACAATAACCGATGACCTTGAGAATATCAAGGCTTCGTTATTACTCATCTACGCTAGATAAATCTGGGTAGATGAGGTACTTCATGATGATGGCATGCCTAATGATTGTTTGTTAATGCTCAGAGGCTTGTGTCAGTCACAAGCTTGTTGACTTTGTTTATCATGTTGTCCAACTACTGTCAATATTCGGTTATGTCACGGCTTTTCCTTTGCCGACAGCTAACAATTTATAAGAAATGTTCTGTAACATTCAGATAAAAATTGAAAGGAAATGATAGCAGCAGTTAACAAATGTACAAGCTATTGCCTTATTTCTCTGCTATCTATATGTAAGCCAGTTTTACTAAGCCGAATTTCTTGATAAAGACAATTCTGCCTGAACATTTTACAAAAGTACCTGAGATTTTGCATTGTAGGATGTTCATACAAAATTTTATACTTATGTAAACCTCAGTATAAAATATACCAGAACTAAAAGACTGTCCAAGAGTTTTAAGTTACATTTACATACATATATAGACATTAAAATTTTACATATGCCATGGACAAATAGACATGGTTAAGACCAAATGTTATTTTTACCTGATACTCAAAGGGAAAAAAGGTCAATTATAGCTTAAGTAATTCCTTGGACTGTTACTTGTAATATAGCAGTGTATGTAATCACTTGGAGTTGTTATATTGCTATAGTCTTATTAAGTAATCCCTTGGAGTTGTTATATTGCTATAGTCTTATTAAGTAATCCCTTGGAGTTGTTATATTGCTATAGTCTTAAGTAATCCCTTAAGTAATCCCTTGGAGTTGTTATATTGCTATAGTCTTATTAAGTAATCCCTTGGAGTTGTTGTATTGCTATAGTCTTATTAAGTAATCCCTTGGAGTTGTAATATTGCTATAGTCCTATTAAGTAATCCCTTGGAGTTGTTGTATTGATACGGTCTTATTAAGTAATCCCTTGGAGTTGTTATATTGCTATAGTCTTATTAAGTAATCCCTTGGAGTTGTAATATTGCTATAGTCCTATTAAGTAATCCCTTGGAGTTGTTGTATTGCTATAGTCCTATTAAGTAATCCCTTGGAGTTGTTGTATTGCTATAGTCTTATTAAGTAATCCCTTGGAGTTGTTAATATTCTTATTAAGTAATCTAGTATTGTACCTATTAAGTAATCCCTTGGAGTTGTTGTATTGATATAGTCTTATTAAGTAATCCCTTGGAGTTGTTATATTGATATAGTCTTATTAAGTAATCCCTTGGAGTTGCTGCAGTGTTATAGTCTTAGCTATTAAGCCTTGTTTTCACCTTGAAAGTTGAAGGTCTGGGGTTCAAAACCTGACTTGGTCTGAAATCTAACTCTTAACTCTGGTAGGGACTGTTACCTAATTAAATATTTTTTAGGTACTGTAAGTCACAGATTATTAGATGAGAACCAATCTGATTTCAAAGAAAATCATCATCTTAGTTCTCATAGTTTTATAAGTTTGATTTCGCGGATCAACTTCTCAAACAACTCACTTTGCACAGGTTAGATATTCTTTCAATGCAGTGGGCCTTGTAATTACTTTGAATATTCATGAGATACTGTGTCAATGCAGTTGGCCTTATAATTACATTTGAATATTGGTAAAATTGTGTGGGGTGGTAGGCAAATCAGTATGGGGATTGCTGGAGATTCAATGTTGTTTGTATCATCTTCAGTACATTGCAAATTGTACAGGTGACTTTGTTTGTTTCATTCAACAATTTTTCAATTTTAAAAGTGAGCGATAAAACTTGATCAAAACAGGGTCAATTTTGTAAAGGAAACAAGACACATCAAGCATTTGAGTCAAAGCACATGTAAAGATTAGTATGATGAGATTTTCTGTGAGAAAGAGGATGACAACCATATGAATATACAGTAAAACCTGCTATAGCGGCCACCTCTATATAAGGATTACCTGTATATAAAGGCCAGTGTTTTCAAGTCCCTTGATGCATAATTCAACTAAACTGAACCTGTGTATAAGGGTCACCTGCATATAAAGGTCAATATTTTCTGGTCCCTTGGGTGGCCCCTATATACAGGTTTCACTGTGCATGCATTCCTGCTACAGAATCAAATTTTCAAGTTCAACTGCAATGTTTCATATGATTTTTACAACTAATTTTTACGTGTTTAACAGTAAAATTATAGATGATTTATACAATCTCATCTGTAATATATCATATGTTTTTTCATCTTTAACAGTTATACTATATCAGATTTTTACAACTGTATTATTTCAAATGATTTTTGCATCTGTAATTTTTACATGTTTGACAGTAATATTATATACATGATTTTTACAACTGTAATTTTTAAATGTTTAACAGTAATTTTATATATGATTTTTACATCTGTAGTATTTCATATGGTTTTTCATGTTCAACTTTAACATTTTGTATGATTTTTACATGTTCAACTGTAATGTTTCATATGATTTTTACATGTTCAACTGTAATGTTTCATATGATTTTTCATGTTCAACTTTAACATTAGGTATGATTTTTGGACACAAATGTCTCATGTTATCAGGCACACAAATGATGCTGATCACAACACACCTAGTAATCTATCATCTAAAGTATAAACAAGATGGAGCCATGTCAAATGACCTCTTCAAAATATTTACCATTGAGATGAATGTTTTCTAAACAGATAAGATATATATATATATATATACAAATCATGTAAAACTGCAGTATATATCAAGATTCATTACTGTAATTATCTGTCGAAAAAGAATGTAAATACAAAAATTGACCTCTGACCTCTGGTAAACTGGTCGCATGTACCTCAGGCTTGTTTATAAAACATATGCCATGCTTAAAAATTGTACCAGTAGTCAAAAACAAGGGTTCTCGTATTGTGGTAATTCTGGGCTAAGAATCAATTTTATAATTTGTACAAAATTACATTCATCACCTGTCCAAAAAGCTGCATTCTCCAACTGAATTTAAAGGTTGTAAGTCTAACACAAGTTTGAATACCCCCCCCCTCCCCCCTCTCACCCATCTCTTCTTGCCTTCATGTGGCATACTTTTTTGCTAGGCCAGGTGACAAATTTGATTCATAACAAAATGACTACATATTAGATTACTTATTCTAACATATTTACATCTAGATCTAATTATTAGATGTGTAAAATAGTAAAAATTGACACTCTTAATTCTAATACATCTATGTACACTAATTACCTACATTCCTAGCCACATTTTTTGTTCAAAATAATATAACTGAAATTTGTGCACTTACTTAATTCTGTTTTCTTAAGTTGCATTGTAAACAAACCAATTATAGTGAACTTATCCCGATCCTGCAAACAGTGACGGCCGTACTTCAATTTTCAAAAATGAAGTTGTATATAAAAAAACATTCATATAAGAAAATGTTCTCACAGAAAATCAAAGAAAACACTTTGTTAAGTACTTATATGGCTTACAGAGTTTTGCACGACATGTTAAAGCTACTTATGAATATCAAATATCCTTCTTATATAGAACATCAAACATTACTTCAGAAAAAATGAAAGAAAAACAAATTATTTGTCGTATAAAAATTGATTTGAAAAATATGATGGCCCTATTAGGTCATAATTATGTACATGTAGTACTGTACATGATACAAGGATTGCCAAGCCAACTTAGATATGTCAAAATTTGAAGTCTTCATCTTAATTTTCTGCGCGTTATTTATTGTTTTCCATCAGCAATTTTTTTCACTTACATGGAATCATCACCAACTCTAGGTGAATTGCCAAAATTTTTTCCTATGCTATGGTAGATAAAGTCCAAGTTATACAACTCCGCTGGGCAGCATTACCTTTTGATTATCAAATGGATTGATCTACTCGCTTTAGGATAAGACAGGCTTCATGGGATGTTTTAGTTGTATTGTTGTTTAACGTCCCACTCAAAAATCTTTTAATAACATGGAGACATCACCGAATGCCAGTAAAAGGCTTCAAAGTTTGACCTATGCTCAGCACTTATGGCCATTGACCAGTGAGGGTTTTTTAACGTGCCGAATCCTACTGTGACATGGGACCTCGGTTTTTACTGTCTCATGGCTAATGATTGGCTAATGATGGCCAATCATTCTGGAAAATTTTTCATCTAAATGTATAAACAAACTGAGCTTCTCTGTAAGTCACTTCACAGCATCACCCAGGAAAAATGGTCCCTGTGTAAGTTATTCTACAATGGAAGATGCTTTATGTATGCAGAAGTGCCAACATTTGAAAATCAAAAAGAGGAAGGTGGTGAGCCAAGCACTAGCACTGCAAAAAACATTCAATCCTGGGGTCTGTTGACACCAGGTGATAAAATCAAGGAACAGGGAACTTTCGAGTTAGCCTGGATTACCGTTACAATCCTGCTTTTATTATCGCTATCATGCGATTCATGAAAAATGTTCCTCAACATCATTGCCATCTACCACTCTGCTTTTACAACAAATTTCCATTTCAAAGTGTCGGTTATTGCGATTATAATACCACTATTGATGATCAATGAAGCGTTTGATCATTCATTATAGATCACCGATGTAAAGTCAGGCGGCAGCAGTAAGACCAGGTAATTGAAGAATTAAAAAAACAAGAAAATTACTTATATGAACTGTTGTCCTGTATCATCATTATTTACACTTACATGTTATGTGTCCAGCTGCATAATAAATTATGTTTGTTTTTATCTTAAAATAAAAATATATTAGTGGAGCTCTAGTATTTAGTCATTTTTTAGACTCGAGTCCCTGTTCTTGTATTCCATCCATCAATGACAAAGTACTAAAACAGTTAACCAAAACACTTCAAGAACTTTAAAAAAAAAAATGTAATAAAATATCTAATAATTACAGATACATAAAAAATATAAGTAGTTCCAGGTTTAAATCAAAAACAGATGTCTTCATTTTATATTTAATTCTATAATGAAAAATTCTGCCTCACAAAAGGTTAGTGACTCTATCTGTTACCAGGGTTAGATTATGTCATAACCTTGACTATGCTGTTTATGATGTTGAAAATTGTCCAAGGTTACGACCTCAAAGTTTTAAAGAAGCAACCGTACACCAAATATAATTCAATTGGTGAAATACATGTGAAGATACAAAAAAAAAATGTTAACATAAACAAGACAAAATAAACGCCTATATACTAAATGATCAAACAAAAAAGAAAACGTTATAAAAAGAAAGATAAAAATCATGAACTATAAAAAGTATGTAACTCATTGTTTAACAACACGAACACTTCAAAATAATTTGTATGTATTGCAAATTCACTTGATTTAAAATATAACAAGGGCTAATGTCAGATCTCCTGACTCAGTTCTTTGTCTTTATAAAGTTAGGTCAAGTGTCATCAAGATAATTATTATAGGCTTTTTTGTAAACGGTAAGGAGCTTTGAGACAAACTCCCTTGGTGCAAACAAGACAATTCTTCTTTTTCTTTCTTTCTTTCCTTTTTTTCAACAGTATTACAATTGACCAAAATGCCATGCTTGCTGCAGTCAATATAATCTCTTCAACTGGGGGATTAGAATTATCTCCCTTTGTAATTCTTCTCTTAGTTCTTGGCAGGTGTTTGTGTAACACTTTAAAAGTTCTACAATAAATCAGAACTAAGCTGTTAATTTCTCCTTTTTATCACTTAAATAACAATCAATAAATACTAAGTGAATGAAAGTAGACACAGGATGCTTATTTATCATCCATGAAGGTGATATTCTAAAACCAACTGGATGTTTTCAATCTCAAGAACCTGATGGGTCACATCGTATGTACATGGGTCTCCAAAGTGAAGATTATATCTATTGAATCTACATCTAAACTTTACATAATAAGATTTCTAGATCTTTTCCAATCAAGCAATAAGATAAACATATCTTTTAGAAATCAGCCTGCAAATAGTAAATACATTGTATATATTCCCTTATATTGTGAAATGTGCATAAAAATTGTTGTTGTTGTTGTTTGTTTGTGTGTGTGTGTGTGTGTGTGTGTGTGTGTGTGTGTGTGTGTGTGTGTATGTGTGTGAGTGTGTGAGTATGTGTGTGTGTGTGTGTGTGTGTATACACACCATTAATTTGGTTTATCTGAAAATGAAGAAAATCTTGAATCTAATAATCTGAATTTCCTAAATTCATTAACTTTTTTAATGCAAAATTTCTTTGAAGGTAAATGGATTTTATTTAGAACTAAAATTTCTATATTAAAATAATACATACTTAAGTTATCTCCTGTAATAGTTCAAGGTCAGTAAACATTAGGATCAATTTTTGTAAATCATGTAGTTTCAATTTATTTCAATGTTTCAGAGAAATATTTTAGAAAAATGATAATACTTTATTTTTAGAATTGGTTTGTTGTTTTCTTTTTCCACATTTTAGACTGGCCCTGAAGGACGATGAAGTTGTTATTGCGATATACATTGGACAATTTTTTCTGTTCTATATTTTGTCACGCCTGATGTGTTGAAATTAGGGGAAAAATTCCAAAAGAAAGCATATACATATAATTTTGTAATAGTTTACATTGGGAATAGATCTGAGCGGCTAGAGCATCACATGTTAAACATGAAGTCTCTACTCTCTAGTCTGTAGTTTAAGTCTCTGCTGGAACCTAAGCTAATTTAGTGAGATATTTTGCCAGTTTACTTGTGGTAGGCTGGTGGTTTTTTCCCTGTTACAATGTTACCCTGAAATTTTTTTTTAGTTTGGAATAAAACTAATGGAAATCCCCAAATCAAGTATCCAAATCTGTACTTAAATCTGTGAAAAAAAAAGAAATTCTATCCCTGGCTCTAACAATCATTAAAAGAAGATTTATAACAAAGTATCCATCATTTCTCAAACTGAATATAAGTCAAGGCAGTTAAACAACTGGTTTCCTTCAATGTTTTGCTTTGGAAATTTCTGCCAAACTTAATTTAATTGTTTAAGGTATCTAATTTCATTCACAAGAAAAACAGGACTTTGTTATACTTGCCAAGTCTGATTTGTGTGAGATGCATTAAACACATGAGAGAGAGAGACAGACAGACAAAGAGAAAGAGACAGAGAGAGAGAGAGAGAGAGAGAGAGAGAGAGAGAGAGAGAGAGAGAGAGAGAGAGAGAGAGAGAGAGAGAGGAGAGAGAGAGAGACAGACAGACAGACAGACAGAGAGAAAGAGACAGACAGAATCAGAGACAGAGACAGAGAGAGAGAGATGATTTGCCAGCATATCAAGTTAACTTTTTTAATTGATCTTAGCATTGCTATATTAAAGGAGGGGGTTGTAATTGTTAAAACACATCTGCAGTACCAGGTTCACTGAAAATTTTACTAAAATGATAACTGAAATTGTAGTCTATACGGTTTTTTTTTAACACAACTTATATGAAGTTGAGTGATTGGATGGAGACTAACGATAAAAAAGCAATCGACAACACTGATGACCTTTAGTTAGGCCAGAACGAGATAACATTTAATGTCAATTAAGTATTAAAGTAACTTTACAATAAACTTTAACAACTTTATCTAGTATATCCCTCCTTGTATCTCTCAGTTAGGAAGTCTAATTAAATTTTATACTGTAGGATACACTTAGATGCAAAGGGAATTAACTCTGGTTAACAAGGTATCTAATTCACATTTACAATACACTATAGACCATATTCAAACTCCTGTATTTTTTTATTTTGTCTATGTTTAATATCATCTGTTTAAACTAATCATTGATATTATGTTTAACTACACTCTAAAGTTTTTTTGTTTAATTGACTATTTGACTGTCGGTATTTTTGGTTAATTGAATATTTCTAAATTGATTATGTATTGACTATTTTTGTCTATTTTCTGCATTAACTATTTTTGTTTTAGTGACTACTCTCTACACTGGCTACTTTTTTCTTATTGACAATTTTCTATTGATGTATATTGACTATGAAAGGAGTTCCTCATAGCACCCGCTGATAGTTTTAATAAAATTACTCAAGAATTATTTCATATATCACACATCATTACAATCTTATGATTTTTAATCAATTTAATTGGTAAGAAGTCTTACCTTCAAAAGTCAGGATATTTTGTAATCAGGATTTTATGAATCTTTGGGTGAGTGCCATAAGGAACTCTTTCCTTGACAGTTTTTTTAATCAACTGACTCGTTTTTATTAAATGACTATTTTCTATACCGGCTACTTTTTATTATCAGTTATTTTCTATATTGACTATTATTGTTTAATTGACTGTAGTCAAACTTGCATTCATACTACCTCATATAAAGGGCATCCGCCTATAAAATCCATTCAAAATAACCTTTTGTTAACTTCTGTATAATGAATAAACCTCTTTATAAAGGTCACTGTCTACACCAGAAACTTTTGCCCATTCCCTTGAGTGGCCTTTACAGACAAGTTTGACTGTAATTCAATATTGTCTATTTTTATTCAGTTGACTTCTTGTACACCGACTATTAATTTTTATTGACTATTTTTTTGTTTATGGACCAATTTGTATATTTACAATTTTCGTTTTGTTTTAGCACTTTTTTTCAATAATTTAATTTTATTGAGTATTATTTATATTATCAATATTGAGTTATTGACTATAACGGACTACACTGTCTATATGATAAAAACGTTATCATATTCACTATTTTTGTTTTGTTTTAGTTTTTATTTCTTTTTTTTATAAATTTAGCTTTATTGAATATTATCTAAATTATCAATACTGCTTATAGCTGACTTTGTCTATACCATACAGACACTTCAACGGGATAAACAGCTCTGAGATCAATTTAGTACATGAACTATAGTCTGCAAATTGAAATTATTAATACAGGAATATAATTCAGCGACAGATTTATCATTAATTTTACATTAAGACATAAAAACAACATTGAGTAATATATGAAATTAAAACATTATAATGAATTAGACATAAAATCTACACATTCAACATGAGTAGTGCAATTTATCTAACGTAGGCAAAAAACGTTGCCGCCAAACTATCGCAAAATCCCCTCGAGGTAACTCTTTACACTTTTTGTACAGTACTAAAGCTAAGGTTCATCTCATTTAAGTTTGATTTAATACACACAATTTAAAAGGCCCAATAGAGGATAAACTTAGCAGCAAACTCATTCATGCCTATGTGTTTACTTTCAGCTGTTATTGCCATTTTGCCCAAATTATACCTCCTCCCCCTCAGTCACAAATCCTTGAAGTCTTGTATAAATGGAGCCATGTTCAGCATCTGTTCAATCTTTGAGGGAGTGTGTCAAAACTTTTCATATCTCTTAAGTTTAAAGCGATGCATTTATGGCATGGACATTGATTTTCAATCAATCAATCTTTCCAATATAATTTTAGAGTTAGTAAGTTACCATAAAACAATGGAAAAACTTAACAGAAATGTATTCAGATTTCATAAATCATGGAAAATTTCAACTTTTTAAATGACATCCATCAATGCATTTTTTATTTGTGATTAATTAATTGCTAACACATGTTAATGTACTGCTATGAAATTTAAGAAGCAGAAATGAGAAACTGCAAAAGACATAAGTAAGGGCCTACATCTGTTAGAAAAACTAAATCCAAAGACATAAATCATTTTCTTTTAAAACTATCTAATGTTCATAGAGTGATTTCTACATAAAGTTTACCAATTTTGCACTACACAGATAGTAGAAGCACTTTAACATTCTAAATAAACAAGGAATTTACAATTCGTAGTGTATCAATACAAGCACATTTGAGGTGAAATTTTAGCAGGATTACAGTAATTTCACTTCCAAATGTAGATTCATTACATTAAAATCTGAAATTACCTGACATAATAATAAAATGACTTATTCAACATGATCAGCCAAAAGCATGAGCACAGAATAGCTTTATGTGTATAAGTATTACTGTCAGAACCAAAATGGGTGTCAATTTTCACTGAAGACCTACTTTTAAGATATAAGAAAATGTCTAGTTTATCTATCATTTGCCTCTTCCCAGTTGTAACTACATGATAAGGTCAAAACATAACTATCAATCAACGTAGAAATACTGATACAGTCAAGTACCAAAACACTGTTAACATCAAGTTACTAAAACCAAATCGGGCTAATTTTCTCACTGAAATCAAAGCCAATATATGGTGAGCAATTGAGGTCTGTGATAGCCACTGACAAAAGATAACAGTATAGCTGATTACAGGATCAAGAAAAACAACAGGTGACTGCTGCGATTTATGTAGCAAATATAAATAAAAGTATTTGAAATCAGGGTTAGAACCAGAAGAGTTTTCTCATTGTTTGTGTGTGCCTGCATGCATGAGTGTGTAAAAGTGTATGTGTGTAAAATTGTGTGTGTGCATGTGCAAGAGATATAGAATGTGTAGATGTGCAAAAGAATGTGTTTAAGTGTATGAGCATGTATGTATGTCTATGTGTATGCATGTGTGTAGCCAATATTCCAACACATGCATATATTACCTGGGCCACACTGTCATTAGATTAAGTATTACTTACCTCTAATTTCAGATTCATGTAACCCTGATATCTGAATGGTTATCACTGAGAAGAAAGCTCACACCAATATATCATTATACATCCCAACCCAATTAACCTCATCCAAACTACCATATAAATTTATTTAAAAACATCGAAAATAAACGAAGTTCTAAACAAGGTAATTTAATTTATACATAATTCAGTTTAAAAAAAATACAAAACTAAGGCCACAACAAATTAATATCTTGTTCGACAGAATCGCCACTCTGATTTTTCCGATTTTTTTTTTTTTTTTTACCTCCGGAAAAAATCATCTGATCCGTGATTTTTTCATTTTTTACATTTCAATTCTATTTCCAGTTTCTATTCATTCCGTTTCATTTTGCAGACTAGGTATAAATAGATCGAAACTTGATGATGATGATGATTGATCATGGATGAAGCGATCAATGTCTTAACTTCTGTGTGGAATAATGGTAGAAATATTCGCCCAAATACTCTTTTTTTCTTTGAAGAAGTTAATGGCTTTTGGTGATTTGTCTGAAAAAAGTTTTTTCAAAGGACAACATGCTAGGCCTCATGAACATCAAAATTATGGGATACTACGAATTACCGAAAAACACGGTATATACCGAAAAAATGGTACAAATCACCAAAAACATGGTATAATTTGCAAAAAACATGCATGTATGGACTCAAAATAATCCAAGGAAGTATTTCAAATACTACTTTTTAACTTAAACGTAATGATGATAAGATGTAACTATAACTTTTTTGTTTTCAATCTTGCAAAACAATTTCAACTGTATCAACATGGCAGTGGTGTTTAACAATATCTGACACCAAAAGTTTCTGATATGACTAAGAGAAAAGTTCAGGAGCTAAAATTTTGTCTTCAGAATAAAAATATATTTAATTGATACACTCAAATGCATGTTTTCGGCAAACTGTCTCGTGTTTTTGGTAAATTACCCATGTTTTCAGTAATTCGTCAAACCGCAATTTATGTGTTCTGTTTCCGACATTAAGTCCTCAGATGTTGTCAATGTGAATTTTAGTGGCAATATTTCATTCTGTGAAGAACTTGGACTGAAATTTTTAAAAATTGTTGTTTTAAAACCTGAGAGTCCTGCAGAGGATGCTGCTACACCTTGTTCTAATTCAACAAAAAAAAAATGCTTTCAAGATTTTGATGGGCACAGTGAAAACTTCAAAATTATTATAAACTTCACACAACAAATTGAACATTTTGAATTTCGATATACCATGTAATTTTAAAGTTTGTTGTTAAATCAATAGTTTATCTCTAAGGGAAGTGAACGTTGATGCAGATATGGAGTATATATATATCAAGACATAAACATTCCATTCACTGAAAGAAATGGTGACTGACTGAAAATAAGACATCTATACATGTACATGAAGATTTCCACAGTATTTAATATCATGCAAATGAAAAGTCTTTATTATGGAATGTAAGTTAAAAATATTATTGGAAAAAAAAAATTTCACAAGATTTTTTTTTTGGTGTGGCCTAACCCAGTATTAGAAGCATCAGGTGTGCTAGGTATCATAAGATATACTGCCATGCAAATTGAGATGATTTTAACTCATCAACCCCTGAAAAACAATAGACTAGTCTGTAAATCAATTACTTAGACTAGTGCAAATGTGTCTTAAGGGGTAAATAGATTAAGAGCAACAGAATGGGTAGAAATGACCTCAAACAATCTTTTTCACACGATTAATGGACTCTATGAAAAATCAATAGGCTAGCCAAAATGTGTCTGCAGGGGCAAATGGGTTGGATGCTGCTAAATGGCAATAAACATAAGCTCTCCTCAACTTAACGGAGGTGCGCTAAAATCACTTTGACAGAGGATTTAAGGATATTTCAAAACATGAAGTTTTACAATCAATTGCAATGACAAAAGACTGTGGTTTACCTTGAGCTTGTCGAGCCGGCCTGGCTCAGTCGGTAGCGCGCTCGACTCTGGGTCGTGAGGTCGTGAGTTCGAGTCCCACCGGCGGCAGGTTGGTTTCCTGTCTTACGGATGAGACAGTAAAAACTGGAGGTCCCGTGTCACAGTAGGTGTCGGCACGTTAAAGAACCCTCACTGCTCAATGGCCGTAAGTGTCGAGCATAGGCCAAAATTTGAAGCCCTTCACCGGAATTTGGTGACGTCTCCATATGAGTGAAATATTCTTGAGTGGGACGTTAAACAACAATAAACAAACAAACAAACAAACCTTGAGCTTGTCCACCTAAAATAATCTGATGTAGCATGACATTCTAAAACAAAGCACCAATAATAACCTTTAACAAAGTGTCACATATTTTGTAAAAGGCCCAAAATCAAGATTTGTTCAGTATGACTGGCCTAAAAAGTCCCAACCAAGAAATAGTTTTAGACAGTTTTTCCTTAAAAAAAAACATGTGAAATTTTGTCCAATTAACATATCAAAATAAAAAATGAAGAGTAAAAAATATCTTATCGACCAGGCATTTTTCTACAGCCAAAGGCATTTTCCCAAAATTGACTGAAAAAAGCTTGGAGACCTACTTTAGTCTAAAACTAATGATCAGAACACATCTTGGGAAATATTTATCACTTGCTTTTAAGTGTAGAAATAATTTACACTCTGATCAATAAACAATAAAACTTAAATACATCAAGCAAACATTTTTTTAATAATGCCTTTTAAGTTTAACAGCCAATTACCTTTTAATTGTCATTTCCAAGGATCCTTATCACAGACTTACTCGGAAAATCCAAAAACAAAAGCTTTTTTTAATCTTGATCTAGAAGTTTTAAACAAAAACATTCATTTCTGTGACATTTCAATGAGATTTTGTAATGTTTTTTTTTTTAATTTGTAAATTTGTACATTTCTGTGTCATTTTTAAACCACAGTTGTAAAGAATGAATTGACTATTATGATTTTTTTTTAAATCCCAAATTTCGGTAACTGTTGAAAGGTGAGATTGAAGTGACAAGTGACTCATATTCATTCATAAATTTTCAAAAGGAAAAAAAAAAAGAGATTATAATCTCCCTGGGTTTATGGTGCAGCTAAAATCATGTTTTGATTTTAAACATATAATATTGCAATATACGAAAGAACCTGCACCTCGTAAAACATAAAAATGTCTCGATTCCTACATGCTGAATGGTGAGTGTGGGAACATGATAATACATTGGGTCCTTCTCTCATCATTCTCAATGTCTTTGTCTACTTGTAGATTTTATGTCAAGAAAGAGAAGGTGAAGTGCAGTAATATTACAGAAATAGAATTTAAATTTTATTTTAAAGCAGTTTATTACCTGATGCTGTGCAGAAAACCTCTGCTGTACTGCAGGTGTTAACATTCCCTATATATATATATTTATATATTGTATACCTAGATATTTTCACTGCTGTAAATTTTTCCCTATTTTTGCCATTAGATGAGTGGTTGAATTTCAAATGAAGGCGAAATTTGAAATTTAAATAACTGAAGCATGGACATTCATGCCATATACATGTATATGTATGTAACTTTGCAGACCACAAAATAACACGGGAGCAATCATTCAGATTACGCGGAGGTTGTGACAAATACAAATCAAATAACTTCCTTTTCACTCCAGATGAATTTCTTTTTTAAAATCTTCATCAATGCTATCATAACCTGATTCCTTATTGCATGACCTGTAAATGGGTTACCACGATTTCCCTTATTTTTTGGCATGCTTTGGTGAGTCCATACTTTTTTATTTACAAAAAATAAAGTTAATTAAAAATGTAATTATAACAGATCAAGAATTTATACGTCTTATATGATTTTGAAGCTGTCATGTACAGCTTAAACACTTCAAATATTACAAGTTGTATGGATCCCGATTACCATTCATCTCTTTGAGTCCAGATACAGAATCCATTCCCATTTTTGTGATGAAAACTCCCTATATGAGCAAGTAATATTTAATTTGTTTAAATTTTCAATTTTTTTTAACAAAATAAATAGTAAAAAATTGAAAGTGTCTGAATATTTTTTGCAAGTCTGTGTATTTAAATGTGGAAAGTTTATAAAATAGATATATGGCTTGCCTTTTGCCAGGCAAGCAAAAAATTACAATTTCTGATAATAAAGTATCCCCGAATGATACTTCATTAATTCAGACAGGCCTTTAAACTATGTAAAGCTATCATTAAAAAAAGTTAAAATTATCTAGGAATAATGAACATTTGTTTAAATACCGATGCTTCAGATAAGTCTCATAAAAAGGTTTGATATATCTATATATCACTTCTTCATCAATTAGATCAATTCTCTGCTAACATTAATGTTATATAATATTCATTTTTCATCACAAAAATTCTATTAAACTAATATTGTACATTACATGGATGCCATAATTACTCCTTATGTTATCGAAGCTAAGTGTTTTGAGACAAAAAACATTATATGGAAATTTGAAAGACGTCACATTAGCATGCCAGAGTGAAATTATTTGGACATGTCCGTAAGTTGTGATGGTTATGGGAAACTGTTTATTAACCATTTTATCTGTGTGCACAGGTAAAATCCATTACAGGTGAGTTTACCTGAGTGGTAATTATACAACATGGTCGCAGGCGATGATAACACATTTCTATATAATGGAATACAGATAAGTCCATATGTAGAATGTTTATGACAATCAAAGAACATTATTCTCAAAAAAATTGTTTGACTTGTACAAAGATTTTATATATAAACACACTTTTGCATAAAAATTTATTAATTTACTTTTAATTCTCAACAAGAAAAAAAAAGGAAAAAAGTGTCAATGATTATCAGGCCTTTTTCTACAGTTTCCAGGGCCAGATATCCGAGCCCATTCACAATGAAAATTACTATACACATGTTTTTCCCACTTTGTTGAAAAAAAATTCCAAATTTAGTGTCAGCCCACAGTCTCTCTATAATGAAAATTGTAGATGTAGGGGAAATGCATTTATAAAAGATATTCCATTACAGTTGAAATTACATATGTGCAAACTTTTCCCGTAATTTGACACAAATTCACATTTAAATTTCCAATTGTGTCACCAATTGCATTTTCCCAAAATGAAGCAAAAAAGGCCTAATTGCACAGAATAAGTGTAAGCAGATTTATGATAAACTAGTAGAGGGAGTAAAAGAGATCATAACGATAACATCCATTTCAACAACAAAGTCAAAGCTTTCCTTGAGTTAAAGATGTCTTTAGTTCTTGTACAGAAACCAAGTGTTGGCAATTAATAAATTATCATGGATTCATGTGAAGGTCAATGAAACTGGTTTTTAGATGATCCTTCATAAGTTTTCTACAAAAACAATTTTAAGTTTCAAATGACTCAGGAAACATTTGCTCAACTTTTTTCTCAGCATTCATTTATCACTGTCTCTGATATACAAAGAGGCATAACCAAAGAATGGCAAATAGACAATCAGTCAAAGTTAAAACTATAGAGAAGTTTGCATTTCTTCTAAACAATAGAAATACTTGGTTCAGATTTAGTAAAAACTTTTTATCTAAAACCAACAAATCATCCAGCCACATTCTAACAGGAACACCAAGCCACCCAGTCACATTCTAAAAGAAACAACCAGCCATCCACTCACATTTTAACAGGATCACCCAGCCATCCAGCCACATTCTTACAGGGACAACCAGCCATTCAGGCACATTCTAACAAGAAAACAGCCAACTAGCCACATTCTAACAAGAAGACCAGGTCAGCCAATCACATTCTAACAGGAACACCCAGCCATCCAGTCACATTCTAACAGGGGCAACCAGCCATCCACTCACATTCTAACAGGAACACCTAGTCATCCAGTCACATTCTAGCAAGAACACCCAGCCATCCAGCCACATTCTAACAGGAACACCCAGCCATCCACTCACATTCTAACAGGAACACCAAATCATCAAACCATATTCTTAGAGGAACACCAAATCATAAAGCCATATTTTAACAGGAACATCAAGCCACATTCTATCAGGAATACCAAATCATCAAGCCACATTCTATCAGGAATACCAAATCATCAAGCCACATTCTATCAGGAATACCAAATCATCAAGCCACATTCTATCAGGAATACCAAATCATCAAGCCACATTCTATCAGGAATACCAAATCATCAAGCCAAATTCTAATAGGTACTATTAGTCACCATGCCACATTCTAACATGAACGACAATTCACCATGGCACAGTCTAACAGAAACACCATGCCATCCAGCCACATTTTACCAGGAATACCAAGTCATCAAGCCACATTCTATAAAGGACATTTAGCAATATTCTAACAGAAATAAAGTCATTAAGCCACATTATTTCAGGACCACAAAGTCATTAAACCCCATTATATAAGGTTCAATAACTTATCAAGCCACATTCTAACAGGTACATCAAGCCAAATTCTAACAAGAATGCTAAAAAATAGAAAATATTATGTATTTACATGTATATTGAAATTACGTTTTATTTTTGTATATGTACGTGTACAAAATTAATTCATGCAATACTTATCAAAGTCAGACAACCGTACAGAAGATTGATCTTTTTTTATTTCCTGGAGGAAAATAATCTTTAATTTATTTATTTATTTATTTATTTTTCTATTTTTATTTTTTTTTAACAAAGGCAAAAATTCATTTGATTCTGGACAATTGATCTGGGTCAGTCTGGATTTGTCCAGTTATTAAGACTGATTTATTATCTACGTCTGAGTTGGATATTCAGGTTTTAATTCTTTCACCCAAGGTTATCTACCCGTACCTAGTTTTTAGGATATGAACAATTTCATTACCCATATATTTGACACAAGAGAGAAAGTCAATCAAATCATCACCATGTCCTCCACTGAGATGTTCTGAGCTCATATCACTCATGTATGAAAAAAGGAAGGGCCCACAGTGGACAAGTGATTAGAGCTTGAACCATGAAGTTGCTCACTTCTGGTCAGCCCAAGTTCAAGCACTGCTTGAACCGAAGCTGATTTTTTTGAAGAAAGTTTGCCAGTTTACTTGCGGAAGGCCAGTGGTCTCCCGGGGTTATCAGGTTTTTTCCTCCACCATTTTAAAAAGCTGACCACCACCATATGACTGAAAAATTGATGAGTGGGGTAAAACACTATTCAAAATAAAATATCAACCAGAGTTCTTTCCCTTTACTCCAGATATAACAATCATAAACATGTATCAGTTTGATCTCTACACAAGGCACGTTTATTCAACAAAAATCGACAGTGTCAATTGATTGAGGTCAGTACGACTGGCACAAGGTGATCGCTAGACAATAAAACACAGTGAACATGCACATAAAACAAAATCTATACGTGTAGCATTTAAGTCAATTTTCTTGTTTAAATGACTTCAGACTGATTAAAACAAACATTGAGGCTGAACAAGAATTGATTAATGTTAGTTATAAGAACAGACACTTGTTTTTGTCTGTAGAATGACAGACTACAGACTGTAACTGATAAACTTGCTGACATAATAATAGTGATCAATAGCTGTCATCAAAGATACATACTACTTAATTATAACACAATTACATAGCCTTGCTGACTTATAACTCATCTCTTTGAATTGAACAGTAACTACAGAACCTCACTGACTTATAACCTATCTCTCTGAAATGTATAGTAACTTATCTGTGACTTGTACAGTAAGTTCTTTATCGCAATTACAGAGCCTCATTGCCTTATAACTTATTTCTTTGACTTGTATAGTAAGTACTTTATCACAATTACAGAGCTACACTGATTTATCTTAACTCTCTGACTTGTATGATAACTTATATCTGACTTGTATACTAAGCACTTTATCACAATTACAGAGCTACACTGACTTATCACTGACTTGTACAGTAAGTTATTTATCAAAATTACAGAGATACACTGACTTGTACAGTAATTTATCATAATTACAAAGCTACACTGACTTATAACTTATCACTGACTTGTACAGTAAGTAATTTATCACAATTACAAAGCTACGCTGACTTATAATTTATCAATGCTAATACAGAGTAATTTATCATAATTACAAAGCTACACTGACTTATAACTGACTTGTACAGCGAGTAATTTATCATAATTACAGAGCTACACTGACTTATAACTGACTTGTACAATGAGTAATTTATCATAATTACAGAACTACACTGACTTATAACTGACTTGTACAGTGAGTAATTTATCACAATTACAGAGCTACACTGACTTATAACTGACTTGTACAGTGAGTAATTTATCACAATTACAGAGCTACAATGACTTATAACTTAGTTGTACAGTGAGTAATTTATCCTAATTACAAATTTTCACTGACTTATAACTGACTTGTACAGTGAGTAATTTATCCTAATTACAAAGCTTCACTGACTTATAACTGACTTGTACAGTGAGTTATTTATCACAATTTCAAAGCTTCACTGACTTATAACTGACTTGTAGTGAGTAATTTATCCTAATTTCAAAGCTTCACTGACTTGTAACTGACTTGTATAGTGAGTAATTTATCATAATTAGAGCTTCAAAGACTTATCACTGACTTGTACAGAGAGTAATATATCGTAATTACAGACTACACTGACTTATAATCTGTCTTATGATGATATATCTATCTGTAGCTCTTCTGTAGTACTACACAATAGTGACAATTGTACTGTTGTACAACACTGATGTACAACACTATACCGACAGTTATACTACTCTGTTTACAGTTCTACTGCTATACTGCATTATGCTGACAGTTCTACTATACTGTAGACAGTTGTATTGTTGTTACACTATACTGACAGTTGTACTACACTATACTGACAGTTGTTCCGTGTACTACACTATGATGACAGTTGCACTGTTGTGGTACACTGCTGACAGTGGTAATGTTATATTACACTATACTGACAGTTGTACTACATACTGACAGGTGTACTGTTGAGCTACACTATGCTGACAGTTGTACTGCACCATAATGACAGTTGTACTGTTGTGGTACATTGCTGACAGTGGTAATGTTATACTACACTATACTGACAGTTGTACTACATACTGACAGGTGTACTGTTGAGCTACACTATGCTGATAGTTGTACTGTTGTGCTACACTATGATGACAGTTGTACTGTTGTGGTACACTGCTGACAGTGGTAATGTTATATTACACTATACTGACAGTTGTACTACATACTGACAGGTGTACTGTTGAGCTACACTATGCTGACAGTTGTACTGCACCATAATGACAGTTGTAATGTTGTGCTACACTATACTGACAGTTGTACTGTTTTGTTACACTATGCTGACAGTTCTACTGTTGAACCACACTATGCTGACAGTTCTACAATACATGCTGACAGTTGTACTGTTGCGTTTCACTGTACTGACAGTTGTACTATTGTACTGCACTATGCTGACAGTTCTACAACACATGATGACAGTTGTACTGTTGCAAAACACACACTGACAATTGTACTACATTATGCTAGGGCTGTCATTGATAGACTCGATATTTCGATAAGATAATTGATACATTTATTTAGTATCAATACATTTCGTATTGCATTTCAGAGTATGTACTGTCTTTTACAATTTCCCAAATTCATTAAATGAATCTTATATGTTTTGAATGCATTTCATAGAAGTACCATATTATTCAAATTATCAATATATCGATATTTTTTACCTATCAATATATCAATATTGAATTTCTCATCAATGACAACCCTACACTATGCTGTCAGTTCTACAACACATGCTGTCAGTTCTATTGTTGTGTTACACTGTTGATATCTGTTACACTGATGTATTACACTATTGTGACATATCTTTTGTTACTGTCTGAATCACATACGATGTCGGGGTGGAAAAACATTTTGATTATCATATGGATGATTCTACTCACTTTTCGGTTATGACAAGCTTCACGAGGGAAAAACATTTAATCCTCACTGGATACATTCTTATGTTTGGTGAAAAAAAGGAATGATTACTCTAGCCAGTGTAATTTCAATTTTATACTTTATTACCTAAAATTTAAACTCATCCAGGTCATGAAAGGGTTCACAAGACTCCGCCCCGCCAGGTTATATGGATTTTACTATAGTATCATAAGACTATCTACCACACTCTGATTCATATGATTCTGATACCAACACATACTGACTTTATCATAGACAGCCATATACTAAAAGTTTAAAGCAAGAATGTCCAGAAGCAATAATATTTCTATAAAAGCACACACTTTGTCTGCCTTCTGTGAGAGCACTGACAGTTTTCATTAAGTGATGAAGACACATGTATATTTGAAGTGCCGAGGTTGGGTCTTGGCACAAATTGCTTGTAAACCTAAGATAGTGCAAAACAATTATCTTTAAATTGATATAATGAAATCCAGATGAAAAATGCATATTTGTTTTGCTCTTTGCATATATTTAAGGTTTCTGTAATGTATCAACTTTCAAAACACTAGTAACAATATTTGGATGACAATGTAAGTTACATAACTGCAAACATTTTTCTGTAATTTCCACAGGGCAAAAATTTGACCTCATCCCTAATGGAAAATACATTTTTTTGCGAATTAGATGACAATATTCCTGATTTTTGTTCAGAAAATGACTGTAATGTTGAATAGAGGCATAAAGTTTTTAAATAATAAATGAAAACTTATATCTCATTATACTTTGAATTTTATAATTAAACAATATCTATCTGTCTATAAATCAATCCAACCATCTATCTATATCAATTGTCTGTCCATCCATCCATCCATTCATCTATATCTATCTATGTATGTAAAGAAACACCTATGCATCAAATCTAATCTAACTTTTTATAGATCTCTCAAAGATTTTTCCACATATGGTCTTCAGCTAAAAGTAACTTCACAAAATGTAGATATTTTCTATGTTTATAGATATGTTGCAGATGGTAAGGGCAGGCCAAACCTAGACCCATTTTTATATATAATAACTTTGACTGAAGTTTTATTAAACATTTCCATTTATGTGTACAAAGAATGTTGATTTCAACTTAAACATGGGGCATAAATGTCATATCAAGAACAAGTATCAATCATTTATAAACTTATCCAATTTCATGAGCTCTGATGTAAGTTCAAAAGAAATGGAAACAAATATCGTGGTACAAAATATTCTGATGTTTGACCTTTAACCTTCTTATGCAAGTAAAGTGACTTATTGCGAGACTCGCTAGCAACACGCGACACATTTCAGCTATTTATAACAAACACAATAAAGAGTATTTTCGTTATTCAAGGGTACTTCAACACAACATTTTAAATCTTGTATACACTATATCAATACTCATATAGTCTTTTCATAATTTCTTGGTTGCTATGACATCTTGTAATAAGATTACTCTCAATCCCTACTTCAACTTGTGGGCTGTTAGCATTAGATTAATGGTGTTACCATGGAGTAGGTAAATTGTTCATTGTAATCCTATTGTGTATCCATTGTTATTGTAATGTACTGAGCACATGACAGAAAAAAATGTACATATATACCTTTACATGACTTTACAATAAAAGCGCATCTAACTCTTTCATGATACACCTTTTTAGTTTTACACTTTCTTTGAGAAAATTACCATGAGCAAACAGGAAGATTTTGTTTTGTTTGTAAAGTATATATATACAGTGCAATTACAAAACTGGCGACACTTTTCAAGCAGAAATGTTATACTTTGTACCTCAAAATGAAAAGATGCCTTGGGAGAACATTTATAATTTTTGTTTCTTAGGGATTTAACAACTACCTGAACAAAACTGTTCTTATGCAATTTTTATTTTTTTTGAGATTTCACTTGCTGTGAGGTTACCTGTGTCATAAGTTTAACATGTAATCTACATTTCAAAAACATAATATGGAACAGTGAAATCTGTCTTAAGAGGCCACTTATGTGAGAGACCACCTGTTCTGGGAGACCATATTCAAAGGACAACTCAGTTGACAACTCTTCAAATAAAACCTCTGTTAAGGGAGCACCTGTCTTAATATATACAGTCAAACCCAGAAATATATTGAAAAATAAAGGGATTTAAATTTTTCTTTCAAATAAACAAGGTCTTAAAAATAACTGTGTTATAAAAGTAATAAAGAAATTTGGTTGGGAATCAAACTCATTTCAAATAAAGTGGGATTTCAATGTAACAGGGCTGAATAAAAGTAGGCTTGACTTTATATGTATTGCCAATGTTCTCATTATGAAACAAAGTTCTGATAAAATCAACAATACAAGTTATAATAGAAAATATTTCACCAGAAAAAAGATCCATCCTTTATTTTTAGGATTTAATGATTCTGCACATCATAACACTTAAGTTAGAAGACATGAAGAACTTTACAGGACAATAATTTCATGTCGTGTGGCGTCACACTGACTTTTTACGCTCCATGTAATCAGTTATAATATGTTGACATCTCTACCTCCAACATGACAAAGCCTTGTCAACAATCTTGTGTTTTGTGAAGTTATAATGTGCTGTAGAAATCTTCAAAAGAAGCTTCTTGTTAATTAAATTGTTAAAAATAAAGAGGAGAAAATGTACATGGTGTGAATTAAACGGGACACATTTACGACTAAATAGTAAAACAACAGAATTGTCATCTACAGAAAAAAAAACATATGTACTGGGTGTGGGTTTCATCAGACACATTTGTGACTGTATAGTAAAGCAACAGAATTGTCATCTACAAAAAAAAAAAAAAAAAAAAAAAAAAAAAAAAAAAAAAAAAACCAACATGTACAGGGTTTGGATTTCATCAGACACATTTAAGACTGTTTACTAACATCTACAGTGGAACATCACTATTAAGACCCCCAACTGACTGAGTCAAAGTACAAAGTACAGTGGAACCTGTCTTGAAATACAACCATCATAAAAGACCACCTGTCTTCTGAGATCGCATTTTGAAAACCACTGGGTTAAATAATCCTTTAAATAAAACCTTTTTTGAGAGACACCGGTCTCTTGAGACCACATTTGATGGGTCAACTGTTTGATTGTAGTCTGATTAGCAAGGTGGTGTCTTAAGTGAGGGTCTGGACTCATTTCACTATATACAAAGAGCTTATGATATATCATCATCATCATCATCATCATTATCATCACTATTGCCATCACAAGACTTAAATCTAATGATTTTTTCAAGAGTGGGCCACAGGGCCAGTTGCGTACAAAAAAATCCACAACCCACATCAAACTTCTACTGGCCCACAATTAAGTCAAAATGATTTAATGATATATTTAGATAAAGAATAACCATATAACACATGGGGACGAGACAGGGTATTTTCTGTTTGTATTAAAGATGAGATAGATTATTTTGTAAAATTTACATATGTGTAATATTACCATTATTGAAAAGAGCACTTACACTCTATCTCTGTATCTTTTACTGGACAATAGGGCCAGTACAGATGAGAAATCTACTGGGCCGCCCTATTATTTACTGGTCATGGTCCAATGGACCAGTACTAATTTTAAGCCATTTATGTTCCTGATCACCTTCAGCTTCTGTTAAGTACACGATTTCAGATTAATGAAGACCTGCATCAGTTCAGGAACTATTTCACAAGAATTAGTTGCAGAATATTTTAATTGTTGACATGCAGACATTTATTGATGATATATAAGTGTCCATTATGGAAATGACATGTAATATAACTAGTAACATAATGTTCCAGAAATGAAGCAATTTAATTTTATATGTCTAGTATCTAATAGATTTCACTCTAAATACTAATTGACAAATCTCTAACTCTTTTTAAGAATTAAAACTGTCAGCAGTCTTGCTGGATAATTGTTGTCTAATTTATTTAAATTGTCTGAGGCCACAGACAGGTTGATAAGCAAAATTATATATTGTATTTGCTAAACCATGACGCATGACCCAGTGATAAAAACTACAAAAAAGATGCTAATTATCTGTATAAAGACAGTAATAATTGTTTGTAAACGATTCATTTTCTGTTGATTTCCATTGTTTAGGTAAGTGTAATGTTTCTAAATTAGGTATATATATGTTTCAAATGGAATTTGGGTCACACAAAAAGATCAGGTCAAATATAATAAATGAGCTAACAAGGATATAATGCAGGTTTAGTACATATATTCCATTTTTAACAAAAGGCCTGTTGGCTTTAATGCTTACCTGCAAAACATATGAATTTGATGCTGTACTATTGTTATCTTTATCAAAATATATCGGTGTACAGACCTTTTTGGCTTCTTTCAGATTCTCATAGATGTACTTCAAGATAATAGCCCCAGACTGCTAAAAACCCAGAGGGATTTTGGTGTCCACAATGGAAAGTTCTATGTCTGATCTATGACAGACTGTTCTTTTCGCTTATTTTGTGTCTCAACATTGAATTTGCAATTTAAATCCATAATTTTGTGAAATACTTTTTTCACAAGATTATAGTGAAATTGAACTTGAACTGAACAAATTAAATTTTCAGAGAGAATGGAATTCAACAAGCGACAGGTTTCCATCTTGGATTTTGATCTCTCTGAAAATGTAATATGCACATCTAGACCTCAGGGGAAACCTCCATGATCAATTTTGAAAAGATTCCTTCAGTACATTCTAGACCTCAAAGGGAAACTTCATGTCAAATTTATACAAGATCCCTTCAGTACTTACTGAGAAATAAGGGTAACATACTTCCAGTGTCAAAATCTCTGAAAATTTCATATGCACAACTAGACATTAAGGGGAGCCTTCATGTCAAATTTCAAGGAGATCCCTTCAGTCCTTTCTGAGAAGAAACGGTAACAAACTTCCTTTGGTCAAAATAGAAGATGGCCGCCTGTCGACCATGTTGGATTCCAATCTCTCTGAAAATGTAATATGCACAACTAGACCTCAAGGAGAACCTTCATGTCAAATTTCAAGGAGATCCCTTCAGTCCTTTCTGAGAAGTAGCAGTAACAAACTTCCTTTGGTCAAAATTCAAGATGGCCACCTGTCGACCATGTTGGATTCCGATCTGTTGAAGGTGGGCTAATAATAAAATTTCCACAGAAAAAGGAGAATAACTCTGCGAGTGTCCACCTAACAATTTCTGTCCTGTTGACTTTTCCATAGATATTTGTGCTCCATACATTTTTGCACCTCAAATGTTGTTCTCTGTATCACATTTTAAAGATAATGACCCAAAACAGCAAGAACATTACAAATCAACATACACTTAAAATCTAAAGGAAAATAACTCAGTAAGCAGCCACCTGACAATTCCCATCTTGTTTGTTTGTTTTTGTTTTTTTGTTTTGTTTTTTTAATTAAAAATTTAACAATGGCTTAACAACTTTGCTTCATAAATTTTCTCTCTTTCTATAATTTTCTCAAGATACTGTCCAAAGACATCAATAGTCCACAAAAAAGGGGAAACAACTCCTATAAATGTTCATCTGACATTTTCTGCCTTATTATCCCTTTGTAGATATTTGTGATTTATACATTTTTGCTTCCAATATTTCTCTCTATCATACTTATGAAGACAATAATCAAAAATGCAAAAACATTGTCTAAAAGGGAAAATAACTCCAATTAGCATCCATTTGAAAATTTCCGACTTGATAGATTTTTGGTAGATCTTTATGTTAAACATTGAATATTTTTACACTTTCTCTCGATCTGGGCCCTCCATGGCCAAGTGTTTAAAGCATCATACTTTGCACGCAGTCTCTCACTTTTGTCCATTGCAGGTTTGAGGTCCGTTGAAATCTAAGCTGATTTTTATGAGATTGTTTTCCAGTTTACTTGCAGAAGGCCAATGGTCTCTTCCCTGGTACATTGTTACCAGGTTCTCTCCTCCACCATTAAAAACTGACTGCCACCATATAAATGAATAATTGTTGAGTGTGGAGTTGAACACTATACAAAATTTTAAAAATTCTCTCTATCTATAATAATTTTCAAGACAATAGCCAAAAACAACTAATACATGTATGTCAACAATGTTCATAACAAGATTTATTTTGCATCTGCAAACTTTTACATAATGACTGAAGAGTCTAACATACATTTTTTTGTTTGCAAACTTAAAGCAACTCTCCAGGGAAAAAAGTCCCTGCTAAGTTTGGTTGAAAAACATCCAGGTGTTCTTAAGAAGAAGCCTGTTAAGAGAAAGGTTACAGACAGACAGACAAAAGCTCAGGTGAGCTGATAACATATGATCCATTAAGTTGGAATTTTTGTCTAAATTGCAGACATTCTTGTATATACTAGAGATTAAACGGAGTTTTTTCAAAAAATTATTTTTACTACTTAATACATTGTAGATTGATGTACAGTAATGAAAGAGATAAACAGTAAAACCTGCTTCAGTGACCACCTGTGTATAAAGACCACCTGGTCACAAATACTGTTTTTTACTGTCCCCAATAGTACCATTTGTGTACAAATCAACCTCTATATAAAGACCACCTTCATATACTTGAGAAACCCAGTTTGGCTATTACTCATTTTCAGATGATTAATTTAAACTTACTATTAGTATATGTATACAAGACTCGATCTGACCTTATTTTCACAAAATATATAGTATAGGAAAATAAGCATTTTTTTGTCTGTGTATAGCTTATTTGTTCTTTAATATTAATCTAAGCAGTAAAAAACAAAAATGTATTTTTTTTTAAACTCTCAGCTAATACATGTATTAATGAAAACATTCTCCAACACCTTTGTTAAATACAACAAAAAAGGAGAAAGGCAGTAATGCAACTTTTTTATCAATAAATTCAATAGCAATTAAGCATAAAAACCTATGGTACAAGGTAAGAAGCAGCTAAAAAGTAAAGTTACCCACATGTAGCCTAAACAGGCAGTGTGGCAATACAACCGACTGGATTGATTTTTGTGTAAAGTAAACCTAATCTGATTTTATTTTTCAAACTTGTATTAAAATTTGGATCAAGTCTATACAGTTTGAAAAGAAATCTTCCAACAATATAAATAGTGTATGCAATGATGTTTAACTGTTGGGAATGATCCTGACACACCAGGAATTTTCCATCCTATCATAGGGAGCCCCAATACCAATGAAAAAAATGTCCTTTTTTTTTTTTTTGCCAAACAGCAGTCAAAATTTCCCAATTGACATTTTTTTTTTATATTTCTGTGGATTATTCTTCAGCATCAAGATTTGAGTGGAACCAAGACTCTGACAATATCCATGGCGGAAATGAACAGAGAGCAGCTGCTAAAGTTATACACATTTATCTTGTAGAGTCTTAATCATTAGTTTAACTGTTTGACACTCTTGCCAGGTAGTTATTAAACATTATAACATTACTTATAATGCTTAGACATTAATATCTCCCCATGGCTGTCAGTATCTTAAATGCTTTATAATCATAGTAAGCTAATCAGTCTTCATCATTACCCACTCTACAAGTCATAAAATAAACTAGGACCAGCACATGTACACTTTATAAAAAATATATCAATTTTACTCTGAGAGAGAAAGAATGAGAGAGAGAGAGAGAGAGAGAGAGAGATATGATTTGCCAACATAATTTAATTGAACTTAGCATTGGTATATCAAAGGAAGAGATAATAATTGTTAGAACACATCTGCAGTACCAGGTTCACTGAAAATTTTACAAAAATGACAATTGAAATTGAGAGAGAGAGAGAGAGAGAGAGAGAGAGAGAGAGAGAGAGAGAGAGAGAGAGAGAGAGAGAGAGAGAGAGAGAGAGAGAGAGAGAGAGAGAGAGAGAGACAGAGACAGAGACAGACAGAGAGAGAGACAGACAGAGAGAGAGAGACAGAGAGACAGACAGAGAGACAGAGACAGACAGAGAGAGAGAGAGAGGGACACAGAGAGAGATGGACAGAGATACAGAGACAGACAGACAGAGAGAGAGGGACACAGAGAGAGATGGACAGAGAGAGAGATGGACAGAGATACAGAGACTCAGAGATTGAGAGAGAGAGAGTGAGAGAGAGAGAGAGAGAAAGACAGACAGACAGAGAGACAGACGGACAGAGAGAGACAGACACAGATAAAGACAGACACAGATAGACAGATAGACAGAGACAGAGATTGAGAGATAGAGGACTAGATTGAGAGTTGGAAATTAAGAGAGATAGAGAGAAAGTGAGAGAGATTATGACTGAAAAGCTAAGTGGATTCATATGAATGGCACACCTTGAGAAACAAAGAGAAGGTAAATTGTAACTGATATGCAATGTTGTCTCAGATTTACAATGTAATCATAATCTATATATAGATTGCTGACATCAGCTGTAATATTGGAAAGTATAGTAAAAACCGCATAGATCATAAAAGCTACACAGAACTACAAATAAATAATGCAGTCCGTGTCTTTATTATGTATTCATGTGAGTCAATCAATGATCAAGTTCCTCATACCTGTCAAAGGTAAAATATGACCAGTGGTCACAGGTAATACAGATCTTTTTACCTGGAAATGCTGACCACATGTCACTAATCTGCGGACATCTACAGGTGAGGTTCTTACAGCGGTGAACCTTCACAGCTACATTAATCTATCATTTATTTCATATTGATTTCTGTATACTTTTTGTTCCTTGTATTTCAAGTTATTTATATGCTTTCTGTAGCTACTTACATATATTTTATCATTTTCATTAATGCCATATATCAATTAATATTTCATATCTGTGACAACCTGATGATTTGACATCCCAATAAACAAGGAGAGGCAACGTTCTGAGAATAAAAATATGCACTTAATTGAACATGCATTACATCAAAATGGATCAAACTATGTGATATTGATTTAATAAATATATTACTGTACATGTAACAAGATACAAAGCTTTATCTGAAATTGATTTGATATACAACAATATTATAATTTAAATTTCACTTATCTGGCACTTAAAGCAAGCATACAAAAAGGATAGTCATCTTTTATTGGGATCGTTGATCCTTTTAATGAAAATGAACATCAACTCTTCTGAAAAAAATTAATTTCAACTTTCTGACTGATAAAGACAAAAACATTTTTATCCTAAATAAACAACCCCCATCAGAGTTATTATACTGTTTTTCTACAACAAATGACAACCAGTTGAGTTATTTTGTTGTTTAATCTACAACAAACAACCTCCAGGAGTTATTATGTTGTTTTATGTATAATTAAAAATATTCAGTCAAGTGATTATACTGTTTTAACTACAGCAAACAATCTCAAATAGTTATTATTTTGTTTTAACTATAACAAACAACCCCCAATGGAGTAAAAAGGAATTATGTTGTTTTATCTAAATCAAACAACTTCCAGTAGTCATTATGCTGTTTCAACTACAACAATCAACCACCAGTGGAGTGATTATGATTATATCTAAAACAAATAACTTTCAGTAGAATTATTGCTATTTTATCTACAACAAACAACTTCTGGTAGAGTTATGCTGTTTTATCTATGACAAACATCCTAAATTGCATTTTCTATTTATTTTTCTCTACAAGATATTGGGTTGGCATGAACTGATTTCTACAATGTACAGTCAAACTTGCCTTAGCGACCCCCCTCATATAACAACTTCCTGTCCATAACGACCGTATTTGGACTGCCCCTTGAGAATTACTATCTATTTGCCCCCTATATAGCGACCACCTGCCTTATGCGAAATTATTTAAAACATTGAATTATTTCATTGTTATTTTATTTTTCATTATTTACATGTTATGCATGTATTATCTACAGGGATTTTCTATGACTATCCATTTCATAGTGGCATTAGATGATCCATTTTATAGTGGCATTAGTTCCAGTTTATTGGCATTAGTTGTTCCATTTCAGTGGCATTAGTTGATCCATTTCATAGTGGCATTAAGTGTCCCATTTTATAGTAGCATTAGTTGATCCATTTCATAGTGGCATTAGTTATTCCATTTCATGTGGCATCACAGGTCAAAATTTGTAACACTTCACCTAAAGCTGGTGAAATTTCAATAATTCTTAAAGAAATGTAAAACAGGAAATAAATCATGTGTCAAAAGAATGTTTGGGGTAAAAGCTAATATTTTGACATTTTTCTCCACAGGTGATACTGGTCTTCAATAGTCAGGTTTCTTTCAACACAGAATTAATTTTGTACAGTAGGTATTTCTCTTAGATGAAGTTTACAAGACCCTTTACTGGGTCTCTTCAAATGGGGGAGTTTAAGAGTTTGTCAATAGTAAATCATTTTGAGAGAAAAAAAATCACTTATTAAACTTGAGTGCTCTAGGCAAAGAATATAACAAAATTAAGACGCTTCTAAGTTTCAGCAAAGAGGTCAACATATGAAGTCACATGACATGGCCCCACTTATATAGAGAACAGAATGTTTATTGCAGCAGAACTTTATTAATTATAAAACCCACATGGCTTTTTAAATAAGCTTACTGTTACATTTTTTAAAAGTCGTTCTTCAAAGTTCAGGTATGAGTAATTTCTGTTGAGCTAGGGACAACCATGTTTCAACATATTTTTAACACAAAAGTATTAGGAATAGGTAAATATTGCTGTACTGGAAATGGTGAGTCCAGAACTGAATATTTTGTATCCAGACAAATTACGTTACATAAGTGAATACCATCATTGAAATTATTTGTTTAGCAAAGAGTAGCAAGTATGATAAAATCCATTATGCCAAAAAAAAGAATTCAGGTAAATTAGGGATATGAATTACACACAATCAAACAGCAGAGAAAGAGAGAAAGACAGAGACAGACAGACAGAAAGAGGGACTTAGTGAGACAGGCAGAAAGAGAGCCTCAGAGAGACAAATACTGACAGAAAGAGACTAAGAGAGACAGAAATGAACTCAGAGACAGAAGACAGAAAGAGACACAGAGAGACAGAAAGCAACTCAGAAAGACAGAGACTTAGGGAGACAGAAAGAAAGACTTAATGAAACAGACAGACAGAGACTCAGAGACAGAAAGAGAGATTGACAGAAAGAGGGATATCATCTATTGTCCATCATTCAAGTAAAAGTTTTTGTAATGGATTTATTAATATATATTGTCTATTCGTTAGTCAGAATTATCTCCCATGTCAGCAGGTACTGACTGTGACATCATGTCTTTACGTGAGAAAACAAAGTTGACTTCACAGAAACATTTTATGCCACAATTGATAACTTTTCTTATTTTATGTACAAATAAATTACACCACGACCGATACCTGCTACGTGGGGTGGTAACTCTGGAAAATCAAAATACCTGATATATATATATATATACATATGTATATGGGTTGTCAAATATGTCAATTACTATTAACCAGTTAACCGAATGTTTTTCCGATCGAGTACTTGGTTACTCGGTCACCTGTGTAAGATTGCAGTTGCAGACCAAGATACTATTCAAAGCAGGGGTGCAAGGAGATACTTATTTGCCCAGGAGGCATATTTTCTTACATCCAGATAAATATTTAATCTTAAAAGCTCTGTGGGCCATTCTATAGCTTTCAGACATTACATAAGGAAGGACCTCTTTGTCTTATCTAAAATATCACATTTGGTAGCTTTATTAATATTTTTAAAAAATGAAAGATTCAGTGGGCGTAAGTCAATCAAGAGCCAATTCCATGTTTTGTTTTTACTGAATTAAGCCAACATAAATGGGTTTGATACTCAGTACCATACATGGATTCAGCAATGTATCGTTTTATTCAATGAAATGTTTTAATATACTAGTAAAACATGAATATAAAGTTGTTTTCTGAATTTCAGGTGTAAATGGCAACATTTTCTTAATTAAACCAGCAACAAAGCTTAACATATCTCTTAAAGGTAAGGGGATGAGGATGGAATGGGAAGACAGCAAATACTCAGAAGAAGGATACAATTAACCATAATAAACACCTCTACATATCTGATATTTGTCTAAGAACACACGTACCTGTGTCCACACACCCACCCACACATACAATTGTGCACAAACACACACACAAATGCTTGCACTTCATATTTTTATTAACACAGATTCCATAACATTACTAACTGTTCTTCACAATAAGAAAATTGATTATTTTCCCCAAGTAATTATCCACCACAATGTTTTGCCTTGGGACAAACATCTAACCTATTGTATCTTACACAGGTAGCGACTGTATCAGCAACAACAACATACTCCAATGGCAGGTCTTTTTAAGCACTTAAGTTAATTGCAACACAAACAAGTTTAATGTTCTGTGTAATGCAGAAAAAAAAACATTCTTGTTAATGTGCTCTCTAATTAAAAACTACTTGTTGCCTTGAACATGAGAATGTTTCGTATCAACTTGATTTGCAGATGATTTACACTGTATGTAGTTTATGACTATTACTTTTTCATGTTCTTTTTCTTTGAATTCAACTATGGTACAAAGAAATATATGGCAAACAATAGTGGCAAAAGTCACTAACACTAAACATTGTAAAATTTTACTTCGTGTTGGACAATTCCAAAGGCAACTTTTACTTTCATGGTGTTTCAAGGTATCTTTTCTTTCAACTTAAATCAAAATAAAATGATTTATCTTAGACTGTTGAAAAAGAGCTTTCTTTTAAAAAGGTCTTATTTTCCATGACTTCTAATGAGAATTCAGTGGAACCTGTCTTGAGTAAACGTAACATCTGCCACTGAAATGTCGTCTCTAAAGACAGATGATCTCTCAAAAGTAGTTTAATTTAAAGGATTATTTAACCAAGTGGTTTTCAGAATGCGGTCTTATAAGACAGGTGGTCTGTGATGGAAGTGGTCTTGCAAGACAGGTTACACTGTACAAGACTGATATTAACAAATGCACAAAGGAATATGAAGTCTTCCTGTCCTCTCATAGCATATTACTTGTTTAAACACTTCGAACAAAAAGACAGACTTTGTCTCTAAACCACTGCAGAGACTTTGCAACAGTCTCTCTGTTCTATGGAACAACAGGGAAGTTTCCTTTCCAAAAAAATGTCCATTCTTAAAGGCCTTGGATACCTCTGGATCCTTTATACATGTACCTATATTTATATATTAAAAAGGGAAAGGGAGTTAAAATAATAAATTTTATTATTACATTGATGAATTATATATTAAAAGGTGAAGGGTCACCACACAAACTAACTACTCACTTACCTGAACTTTTTCATCATCAAAGGTTTGCTGGCATAGCATTTAATTTACTTGAATGAAGGCATCACCATGGTTACCAACAGAACTCTTGACCTTGTGATCTCATCACCATAGTTACAGACAATATAATCTTAATTTACTTGAAATCTGTCATGAACCAAGGTTTTTTTTCCAGTGACAGGTACAAACCAGCGAGTTCCAATTAGTTCCACCAAAGGTGGCATGTAGGTTCCTTCCCAGACAATGCCAAAAGACTAATAACATCTACCCCTACCTTGAGGGTATGACCAAGGAATCTCACTCCAAGGGTACAATTCTTGAATGACAAACCCAAGGCCGAGGGTTTGTCATTCAAGAATCTTATCCAGAGGATTGAGATTCCTTTGTCATACCGTCAACGTAGGGGTTGATTACTTTCCTCCCATGTTGTAAACTGCAGATGTACAGAAACGAAATCTGCCATTATGCTTATCCGTGATGTCAGAGGATTGAGATTCCTTTGTCATGTCATGTCAAAAACATGAAATCCTACTTGTGTTTTTTTTTCTTGCTTGAAGGCCGTCAATACACCTTCACCGTCAACGTAGGGGTTGATTACTTTCCTCCCATGTTTTAAAACTACACGAAAATTATGGATATGCTGGGATATAGAAAAATATATTGCATAAAAACATGTATGTGCATTTAATTCTGCAGATGTACAGAAATGAAATCTGCCATTATGCACTGCATTCTAGATGCAACAAACACCCTACATCGTATAAATTGTATCGTGATGTCATAGCGTGTGTAGCTTGTCAATACCCAAGGGGTTGCCAAGGAAATTTATAATGATGATTTTTTAAAGAAACTATGTTTTCAAATGATGACTTAAAAACTGATCAGAAACAAAAAATAATGAATTTTAAGAATAAAAATGTATCGCTTATCTAAAATGAAAATATTTGGCAACATGTCAGTCCTGTTTATGCTAGACTTAAGGAACACTGACAAAACCTGGTGAGTACCGCCCTGTCCGCTACCAATGGTAGCCCCCCTTGGTTTATACTTACAAAATAATGTTGAACATACCTGAGCTATCATCAGACAAGTCAGACATGGATGGCACTTTCTGTATATTGCCAAGGGATGGTACCAAGTGATCGTCAACACTTTCTTGTCTGGTCAACAGGGGGCGCTTGCTCTCCCAACTGTACTGTCTTGACATTATAAATCTGTCATCACAACTGTCTTGTCTGCACAAAAGAGAGAAATAAATAAATTCAGAATTTTAATGATTCAAATTGTTCAAATTGGTTATTATTATTTTTTGGGGGGTGTTGTTTTCATCATTGATGTATCACCAGTTAAAATTTTTCTCTTATATAGGGATGTCTTGAGACAATGAGAATAGTCACAGATTTTGACTTATGGTATCAACATCATTATGCAGTGTTCTTCCACTGTTCAATCCCTGTGGTCACTTTTAGACACAGACAAATCAATATATAGTATGGTTTACAGTCATAATTCAGTAGTGAACAAGTTCATATTGCATGTAAAATTATTTTAAATTTTATTCTAAATCATACACCCCTGAATTCTGAAAGTGGACTTAACCATCTTTTGAAATGGGCAGTTCTAAATGTGACTTCAGGGGTTGATAAGTTAATGTGTCATTCCTGCAATGGTGTAGGATCTCAGCTTAAACTCTCATCTGAAAAACTAGTTAAGTGCCTGGCATGGCACCTTCCCAAGTCAAGGTTTTCTAATCCAAATCTTTCCTCATGCATCTTGACGGATTACATTTCACACTGACCTAGGGCTGTCATTGATAGATTCATGTGGATATATCGATAAACAAATTGAATCAATATGATAATCAATACACTTTAAAAGTATCGATACATTTCATTATGCATTTCACAGCATGTATTTTCTTTTACAATGTCAAAAATTTTCCATTTGTTTTACTTCATGTTATTGAACTATGTTGTATTTTTTTCTAATTGTTCAATTTGTTCAAACAAATATTGTTTTCCTTGCAATGAATGCTTATTTCATCTTCAGATGGTCAAATATACAATAAATTAACTAAATATTACAATGAATCTATTTATTTTGAATGCATACATAGAAGTACCATATTATTCAAATTATTGATACTTTTTACTTATCGATATATCGATATAGAATTTCTCATCCATGACAGCCCTACACTGACCCCTAACTTTAGCAAATGAAAAGATTTGTGGCATAGCCTGTACATAGCCATTATTCTGTGTTTATTGTGCGATTCACACAAGATGGCAGGGCAGAGTAACTTTTAGATTATCATACAGATTCTACTCTCTTCTTTTGGTTATGACAAGCTGCATGGAAAATGTTTTATTGCACACTGGATACTCTCTTATATATGGTGACAAGTAGGAACAATTACTTTAGTCACGTGTAATTTTAATGTTATGCTCTATTACCTAAAATTTAAACTCATCCAAGTCAAGAAAGGGTTCACAAGACTCCACCCAGCCAGTTTATATGGATTTTACAATACAAACTTTTCCCTCTATCATGTGGTCAATGCGTGATTGATTGTTAGACACATTCTGATTGGTTAATTCAACAATAGCTGTGGCCAATGGAAATTGATGCCCCAAAGTCACAAAAAACAAATGTACGGGCCAAATCTGTCAAGGTGTATGAGGAACAAAATGGATCAGAAAACCTTGAATTGGGCAGATGCTGCCATGGCCAATTTCTCAAAAGTCAATCATCCCAACTTCCATGTCTTTGTGTGTTATCAACTTCAATTCTTTGTTTAATTACAATATTTCAGCATATAATATTACATCAATTTTCATTTTCATCCTGAATTTTAAGCCAAATACAATGTAGTCTAACATTTTATATTGACTAACATCAAAAGATAAGGCGATCATTTTCATTTCCCTAACATCAGTACAATGACTGACATTTGGATTCTTCTAAAATTAAAATTCGTTTAATAAGATATATTTATTTAGGTTTTCATAATGTTTATTTCAATCTCTAAAGATAATTACCATTTTTTATAATTCATAATAAAATTTCACAATGTACAATACATTCTATTTTTCATATATACAGTAAAACCTGCTATAGCAGCCACCTCTATATAAGGATCACCTGTCTATAAAGGCCAGTTTTGAAAAGTCCCTTGACTGCATACTTCAACTAAATTAAACCTGTGTATAAGGGTCACCTGCACATAAAGGTCAATATTCTCTGGTCCCTTGGGTGGCCCCTATATACAGGTTTTACTGTATATGATTTTTAGTTTTAGAGGTGCTATAAGGTGCATATGACTGCTTCGAAACCATTTAAGACATATATACCGTCATTATAATTAATAATTAGTGCTACATTTAACTTATCATTCGAGAAATTGAAACATCGAGTGTTTATTAGAAGGACAAGAATTATCATGGGGCAATTTCATATGTACATGTATGTATATGCATGTAAATTTGGACTTCGAATTATATGTAGGAATTTTAGTTGTTTTTATAGAAATGGGCCCAAAAATTTATTTGAAACATCAAGAAATTTGACTCATAGAAGTTTGAATTATAAAATGTTTATAAGTAGCATTAAATAACAAAATCATTCAGGACTTTGTCAATAGTTCGAAACATCGAGAAATTTGACTTATTGAAGTTTGACTCATCGAAGTTCTACTGTATATGATACAAAGTCTGTGTGTGTGTAGGAGTGGTCATCTTATAGATGTGATACAAAGTCTGTGTGTGGGTAGGAGTGGTCATCTTATAGATGTGATACAAAGTCTGTGTGTGGGTAGGAGTGGTCATCTTATAGATAAGATACAAGTTTTGGTAGGTATAGGAGAGATAATCTTATAGATGTGATACAAAGTCTGAGTGTGTGTAGGAGTGGTCATCTTATAGATAAGATACAAGGTTTTGGTAGGTATAGGAGAGATAATCTTATAGATGTGATACAAAGTCTATGTGTGGGTAGGATCTTATGGATACAAGGTTCTATATAGATAAGATACAAGGTTTTGGTAGGTATAGGAGAGATAATCTTATAGATGTGATACAAAGTCTGAGTGTGTGAAGGAGTGGTCATCTTACAGATGTAATACAAAGTCTGGGTGTGTGTAGGAGTGGTCATCTTACAGATGTAATACAAAGTCTGGGTGTGTGTAGGAGTGGTCATCTTATAGATGTGATACAAAGTCTGTGTGTGGGTAGGGGTGGTCATCTTATAGATAAGATACAAGGTTTTGGTAGGTATAGGAGAGACAATCTTATACATGTGATACAAAGTCTGTGTGTGGGTAGGAGTGGTCATCTTATAGATAAGATACAAGGTTTTGGTAGGTATAGGAGAGATAATCTTATAGATGTGATACAAAGTCTGAGTGTGGGTAGGAGTGGTCATCTTACAGATGTAATACAAAGTCTGTGTGTGGGTAGGAGTGGCCATCTTATAGATAAGATACAAGGTTTTGGTAGGTATAGGAGAGATAATACAAAGTCTTATAGATGTGATACAAAGTCTGAGTGTGGGTAGGAGTGGTCATCGTACAGATGTAATACAAAGTCTGTGTGTGGGTAGGAGTGGTCATCTTATAGATAAGATACAAGGTTTTGGTAGGTATAGGAGAGATAATCTTATAGATGTGATACAAAGTCTGAGTGTGTGATAGGAAGTCTGAGTGTGTGTAGGAGTGGTCATCTTACAGATGTAATACAAAGTCTGGGTGTGTGTAGGAGTGGTCATCTTATAGATGTGATACAAAGTTTGGGTGTGGGTAGGAGTGGTCATCTTACAGATGTGATACATGGTCTAGTTGTGTGTATGTCCGTTAGGAGTGCTCATCTTATATATGTGGTAGGTATAGGAGAGATAATATTATAGATGTGATACAAAATCTGGGTGTGTGTAGGAGTGGTCATCTTATAGATGTGATACAAAGTCTGGATGTCTGTACGAGTATTCATTTTATAGATGTGATACAAAGTCTGGGTGTGTGTCAGTGGTCATCTTATAGATGTGATACAAAGTCTGGATGTTTATATGAGTGGTCACCTTACAGACATTATGCAAAGTTTGGGTGTGTGTAGGACTGGTCATCTTATAGATGTGATACAAAATCTGGATGTCTATAGGAGTGGTCACCTTATAGATGTTATACAAAGTTTCGGTGTGTGTAGGAGTGGTCACCTTATAGATGTTATACAAAGTTTCTGTGTGTGTAGGAGTGGTCATCTTACAGATGTGATACAAAGTCTGGATGTCTATAGGAGTGATCACCTTACAGGTGTAGGAGTGGTCATCTTACAGATGTGATACAAAGCCTGGATGTGTGTAGGAGTGGTCATCTTACAGATGAGATACAAAATCTGGATGTCTATAGGAGTGGTCACCTTACAAATGTTATACAAAGTCTGGGTGTGTGTAGGAGTGGTCATCTTACAGATGTGATACAAAGTCTGGATGTGTGTTGGAGTGGTCATTTTTTTAAATGTGATACAAAGTCTGTGTGGGTGGTCATCTTATAGATGTTATACAAAGATGTGTATACAAAGTCATCTGGGTGTGTGTAGGAGCAGTCATCTTATAGATGTTATACAAGATATGTTTAGGAGCTGTCATCTTATAGATGTTATACAAGATATGTTTAGGAGCTGCCATCTTATAGATGTTATACAAGATATGTTTAGGAGCTGCCATCTTATAGATGTTATACAAGATATGTTTAGGAGATGCCATCTTATAGATGTTATAAAAGATATGTTTAGGAGCTGCCATCTTATAGATGTTATACAAGATATGTTTAGGAGCTGCCATCTTATAGATGTTATAAAAGATATGTTTAGGAGCTGCCATCTTATAGATGTTATACAAGATATGTTTAGGAGCTGTCATATTATAGATGTTATACAAGATATGTTTAGGAGCTGCCATCTTATAGATGTGATACAAAGTCTGGGTATCTGTAGGACTGGTTATCTTATAGATGTGATACAAAGTCTGGGAGTGTGTAGGTGCTATTTTGTGCCATAAGTAGTAAAACGAAAATTTGATGATTGAAACTGTACACTAAAAGTGAATTAAAAACAAAAAGTATTCTTTGATTGCTCTTTATTCTTAAAGGCATAGTTTAAATATACTAAACGCATGTTTGAGTACTTGATTTGTTAAATATAGCTTTCAATTTGCCTTGATGACGACAGCATGCTTTTCTGGATTTTCAAGCCTAAGCGACAAGTGGTTAGTAATCAATTAGAATTTCTTGCATTCATTGACAGTATTCAATGTATTGAAACAGAAAAACAGAAAATTTTGGAATAAAACTTCGATTGAGAGATGCCTCGCATGATTGAAAATGATCGTTTGCGTGCTATTGGAATGCTGGAAGCTGGGATGTCTCAAAGCAATGTGGCAAAGCAGTTTGGAGTTCACATTAATACTGTAAATGTTTTATGTAGACGATCTTAGCAAACTGGCACCGTCCCGGACTGCCAATGATCAGAATGCCCACGTGTGAAGTCACGTCAGCAAGACACACATATATACGGACATCACATTTGGGTAATCGATTCAAATGGATTCTTTGACCCCTACAAGCATCCCTGGATAAGTCCTCGTACTGTAAGGAACAGATTGCGAGAGGCCAACAGCCGTCCTTGATGTCCTGTTATGCTCTGGATTCACCGTGTTGCGAGGTTAGCATGGTGTAGGAGGCATCATCGTTTCAATAACAGAGATTGGGCGGAAGTTCTGTTTACGGATGAGTCGAGATTTCATCTCAAAAGCAGTGACAGTCACCGCCATGCTGGAGAATGTTACATTGACACCTGTGTTATTAGTGTCACCAATTGGGCGGAAGAAGCGTTATGGTCTGGGTTGGAATTACAACACATGGAAGAACCCCATTGGTGATAGTGGAGGGCAAATTAAATGGCGTACACTACAGTGACAAGATTGTATGTCAGCGTAATGTCATTCTGCAGCAGCACAATGCACAACCACACACTGCATGCATTGTTAATGACTATCGACAGCAGCAAAACATGAATGTGCTAACCTGGCCTATGATGTCACTGGATTTATCGCCTATAGAACATGTTTGGGATGACATGAAACGACATTTACATCAAATGTCAAAGCCCCCTGCCATGTTGGACGCTTTTGATTGTTTTTTATGGCGCATATGGCGGAACATTCCCAAAGCATTTCTGCATAAACTGTTTCGTTCAATGCATTGTAGGTGTAAAGAATGCACCAGTGCAAATGGCTGACATACAGGCTATTAAACTTGAACCCCTTTACTTTCTGGCTGTTCGTACATGTACATGTATCAACTATAATGGACATAATCCGTGATTTGATGTTTGAACTGAAAGACAATGCATTATATTAAACCAGAGACCAAAGGGGCCTTAAGTGGCTCACCTGGCAAAATTGGTTAACAGTGCAAAAAACATAAAAAATGTGTGAAAGATAAAATGGCTAATAAACATGAAAAACAGTAAGCTCATTGGGCCTTAATAATCACCTGAGTAAAATGTATTTTTTTACTGACAATATACTGAAAAGCAACCAAAAGCATACAAAATTCATTGAAAAGGAGAATTAACTTGCAAAAGGGTAGACTTGCCATGCCAACTTTTTTTATAGATCTTTCAAGATATTTGTAATGTGCAACAAAAGTTGAAAACATGTGAAATTCATTTAAAGGGGAAATAACTTTCACAAGGATCAGCCTCACAATTTCAGCAAAATAATTTTGTTGTAGATCTTTGTGGTGATCACTGGATAATAGGGAAAACAGCCCAAAAATATCCACTTAAAAGGGAAAATAACTCCCATAAGGTCAACCTGACACATTCAAACGTATTGACTTATTTGTAGATCTTTGCCTGATGAACATTTTTGCTTCTTTCATTTCTACTCTAGCTATTATACTTTTCAAAATAATGTCAAAAAACATTCAAAAACATGAAAAATCCACAAAAAGGAGAAATAACTCCCATAAGGGGTGATCTGACAATTTTGGGTCTATTGACTTTTTCGTAGATCATTGCCTACTTAACATTTTTGCTTCTTTCTCTTTCTCTCTTATACTTTTCAAGACAAAACTGTCAGAAACATGAGAAATCCACTAAAAGGGAAAATAACTCCCATAAGGGTCGACAATTTCAGAACAATTGACTTTTTTGTAGATCTTTGCATGCTGAACTTTTTTGCTTCTTCAACATTTACTCTACCTATTAATGTCCAAAAACATAAATAATTCACAAAAAAGGGGAAATAACTCACATGAGGGTTGACCCGACAATTTCTGCCAAAATGAAATATTTGTAGATTCGTGCAAGCCACTTACTTGAAGGTAACAGTTTTTCTCTAGCTTTAATAATTTTGAACATACATATATTAAATCAAAATTTTCTGCTGACTCATTCGTTCTATATTTAGCCATGTTTGGTCCTAGCCCCTTTTCAAAAGCAAACTTTATGCAGTTTTACACGGTTATACTTCCTATCAAGTTTGGTTTCAATTGGTCCAACGGTTCTGGAGAAGTAGTCCAAAATGTTTACAAAAAACTTATATTTTCCATTTACTTAGGTGCTTGTGACCTTGAATTCAACTTCAAAGTGGGTGCGGAGATAAGGTGATGATTCAAAAGTATAAAGTACGTGGTATAAATATAAAGTATAAAGTATAAACATGTAAGCAAGTGCACTGAAGTAAGTCAACAAAACTGTGAACAATGTATTTCACACTTTTTTAAAGATATCCTCTACCTGTCTACCTGTTGAATTGGGAAAAATAGCGACAGAAATGCTGAAATTGTGAATTTATCATTTTTTGAAGTATGTTGATAATTACCTTGCAGCTAAAAGATAAGTCAAATGCAGTCACTGACTCATAAACATTAGTAATCATTGTCAACTGAACCCCTTGAATCTTTTGGCTGGAACCTTTTTGTATAATATTTTGTGTTATGCAACATTTCTTACATTATCAGCTAGACTCTTAACCTTGCTGGGCTCTAAAATAAGGATTTTCTTTTCACATGTCCAATTGGACAAGTAATATCAAAATGTAACTTGTCCGGATCACAAATCTACATGTCTTATTTTCTAAAACAATGTAATTTATTTTCTCAATTTTTGGTTAGCACACTAACAAAGTGGATGTTTATCAGACAATGAAAAATAAAAACTGAAAATAAAAGAACAGTTGCCACCCCCCCCCCCCCCCATCCCCTCCCATAGTCCTATAATATAAACCTTCGTTGGTTCAATTTTTTAGGTTTCAACGTTGTTTTTTATTGGATGATGCTCAACCACAAACTCTGATCGGAAGTTGCTGTTTTCTCGTAGCATTCTGAAAGACAGCAGAACGTCTCCTAAAAGACCCGCTTGGCAGTCTAAAAGGAGGGGGTGACAGTTGGAAAACTGTTTCAAAATAGGATATAACTCGACCATATGTTTCTTAAACAATGTTTGTAAATATTTGAGATGTTTATCTATAATAATAATGACAAAAATAAACTCAAGACCATTAAAACATTGTCAAATAACCATTCAAAGTTCTCACAAAAATTTGTTGGGAACTTGCTACAAGAAAATGGCAACTTCCGATAAAACTTCTTGGTTTAGCATTAATAGTAAAAATAAATATCTGATAAAAAGCATTGAAAGTAAAGCTTATCTTATAGGACTACCCCCCCACCCCCACCCCCATAAAAAAAAGAAAACCGAATCAATATTCTCCTTCGATTAATAATATCTAAAACCTTCGGTTTTTAGGTATTTTTGCTGAGGAGAAATAGCCAGTTATCGGCTACAAAATGCAGTGGTTAAAAAACATTGGTGAATGACGTCATATATAAATAACAAGCCGTGAATACATACATGATCATCAAGTGTCAAAATAGACCAATGAAGTAACAGGAAATAAACAGGGTGCATTAGCATTGTTAATACTCATATACATGTAGTTACACTGATACATGGTAATGGTATGCTTATCTAAAGGGCAATACTATCTTCTTCTCCTGCCATGATTAACTGTACTTTTAAAATTAACAGAACTCTTTCCTGTCTCTGATTCAGATATGCTTTATTAAGTCACTATAGAATGTTGTTTTGTTTTCCTGTAACATATATTTTGCACATCTTTACAAGAGTTATCAACACCAACACCAGGTGAGGTACCTGGAATTTTAATTATTTGTCATCCTAAAGTACATGTATTTACATAAAAACCTTAAAGTCTTTCATAGTATTATAACGAAGTGATCAATATCATTAAAAAAAGTAGTAAATTCTTGACTTTTTCTCCAAGCATAATAGGTGGCATACTCTTTGATTACATAAATTTTGTAAATAAGAAGAAACAAAAAGATTCTATTTTCTATTTATTTCCTTGAAAGTCTCTGTTTAGCATTCATGAATTTAGAGTGATTTTTGTTCTTAAAGTGATATGAACTGTTGTAGGTGAAAAATTTTACATGCCTATTTTATGTGATATTCTATCTCATATATATTCCAAAGAGACCATCTGGTGGTTAGAATGACAAATACATGTGTAAAATTGTAACAATCTTGCCAAACGTAACCCGTAATATCAGTTATTTTTTGTCCGCCATACTTAAAGCATTGCAAATTAACTTTCGGTAATTTTTTACGAAGATTAACGAGTTACCAATGAACATGTGCTATTTGCATTTAATATACATTCTATTCTTATTACCCTTTGCGTTTATTTTTGTACACGATCATTTCAAACCTAAATCAGGCAAAGTTTGTCTTTTTTGTCGTTTCAAAACATTCGTTTCTGATATTGTCCACATGCCGGTATATCGGTTGATCTCGACCAATTTTTAACTTGTCCCATCGCATTCTCGGCTATATCATTCTTGACACATATGGTCATGAACTGCCCAACTCCACAGGACATGGCGGCACGATTGTAAAACATGAGGTACGCATACTTTTCAGTTATATTGTTTTAATTTTGTCAACGTCAGCATTCAGGGTAACATTAAAGATCTGAAAAAATTTCTTTTAGTGACCCGATATATTTATTCATCCGATTTTCTTCAGGTATTTAATAATAGTGTTGAAAAGCATATATTTTACTTAATACATGCACTTTCCAATAAAAATCATGTCCTATATTTTAAAAATAAATATATAATACACATAAAAATTGGCCGACTTTAATATAGTCCGAGCGCATAAGGGAGATCCCCCGACCGAATTACGAAGTTAATTTGATATGGCGAAAGGGTTTATCTGAAAGGTCATTGCATACGGAAATACAGCTGGATTTTTAAGGTACGGGAAAACTTAAATTCTAATAAAACAAATAACTTCAAAAAGAAGATCTTTTACAACGTTTTACGTGTTTGATAATGTATTTGATCACACATTTTATCATACTCTCGACTATATGTCAGGGGACAAAAATAATCATTGTGACAGTTTATATTGCTTTAACAAATTGCGCATACATTGTAATACTTCAGCCCATAACTCCATAACTATATAATAAATTGTCCATATAAGGAATTGAAAAAGAGAGTCCCTTGAAATTCATTATAAGCGAGTTTTACTGTATATGGGCAAACGATAAAAAAAATGGTTTAGTGTGACCCAACCCACCTAAAAAGTCCAGACCCAAAATTCTTTTTAGGTGGTTTGCCTACTTGATGCAGTGTCTCTGCATCAATTAATTTTCTTTTACCAGTCCCAACTAAATCAGATTTCTTCCTGTGATTTTTAAATGTCAGGTAGGGCCTACACAGTCTATGCCAAATTCTTTTGGTTCCCACAGGTCACTCAGACCTGTGTTGTTGGATTCCACACAGGTCTAAACTGAATATTGTCAGTTCGAAAAAATTTATAAGGTTAATCGATAAACCATAATTATTAGACAGCCTTGATGGAATCCTGATCATGCAGACACAATCACTATGACAATTAGTGCTCTACAAAAATAAGAAAATCACTTTTCATGTGAACCAGTAGTTTTGCTAGTTTTATCGAAACTGAATAGTTAAAAGCATTGTTGTAAAGGGCATAGCTGACCATAATTTCAGTGATGTAATTTCAGAGTGAAAATGGAAAACTTTCGATTTCTGGTTCGGTAGAAACTAGTGTGCGATATGCGATTGATTTGCAAGTAAACACTCGCCAAAACCTAAAAAATGGTCACATCATCAAGTGATCTGGAGCTTTGTTATGAACAAGTAATGACTTGGCGTTAAAAAAAAAACCCATTTACGAGTGCATAACCAAGGAAAACTATTACTCAAAACGGCATCGGTCATGCGGTCCGGAAACTGGGAGAAGAACATCGGTCCAAATGGATTTTTATCAGTCAGGACCAACGGACCGATGTTATTGGCATAGACTGCCTATATGTACTTATAAAATAATAGAGTTTTAACAATATCTAGCTATTTCAAGCTTAGAGACATCTAGACTCTTTACATTTACATTGTGCTGGTACAATGTAGATGCTGACTCTACCTGTAACAGGCTAAGGTGGCCCCTGAATAAAAAGTTTAGATCCACCCCTATTATATACACATATATTCAGTGAAATAACTGAGCTTTTTAAAGCCCAAAAACCGATTATCCAGAATTATTTACATTTACTGTAATACTTTTAATTTTCAAACAAAATGACATTTGCATTAGGACAATTTGATTGACTTTTCACCTGCAGAACAGTTTGGTCGACTGTTGACCTTTTAAAATTTATGCTTTTTTGTTTGTTTGATGTTTTACATTCCGCCAAGCTTTTTTTAACTTTTAAGAAAATGTCACCGGCTTTAGATGAAGTGCCACAAATTTTGATCTGTGCAGCAGACTGACACCAATGCAGTGAGGGTTATTTTACGTGTCATGCCAGCTGTGACACGGCACTTTGGTTTAAAGTAGCAACTGTCACCCGTGACTTTCATTTCTTATGCTGAGCGGTTGGCAAAGGAACAGTCTTTGGTATGTCCTGGTACCAGTATTCAGACCTAGGACCTTCCACTTGTGAGTTGAACAATCTACCAATAAACCACCACAACAGATCTGAAAACTAATGCAGTATCAGTTTCCAATATTGAAGAAATCAAGTGATTTTCCATTAGAAAGTCCATAAATGTTTATGTTATTCAGTAGCCATGGTTAACCCATATTATTTGTGATGTAAAAACATTTATTATTTCTTGATTAACTCTCATTTTGATCTCAATAAGATGTATGCAAAATGGTTTAATAGACAATTTATTTGGTCTCTATAAAAAACAAATCCATTTTGGCAATCTGCCAACTGGAAATTCCATAAAGGTACAAAATATTATGATTATTACAAAATCTATGGAGTAATTCATCAAAAACATTCCAATAGCATTCTATACTCTAATTACATGTAGGTGTACATACATTGTTAGATGATGTTACAAGGAAGAAATAGCAGAGAAATAGACATGTAACCCAAATTAATACACATACACCAAACATATTCTGTCCTGTGTCTGATTTGTATTAGAAACAGTCATATTTTATTGTGGTTCAACCTTCAGAGAAGATTTTTGCATTATATGGAGATTAATGAGCTGTTGGTAAATGAAATGCCACAAATTTTTACCTGTGCTATAGCTTTGTGTCAATACAATGCCACATCTCCTGAAACGGGACATTGTTAAATCTCACCCAAAAGACACAAAACCAGAATCAAACAAAGAAAAAGTCACTGGTACAGAAATTTCAGGTACACTGTATGATGCTAAACAGGGATCCAACAAAGAGATGGTCACTGGTACAGAAATTTCAGGTATACTGTATGATGCTAAACAGGGATAAAGAAAGAGAAAGTCACTGGTACAGAAATTTCAGGTATACTGTATGATGCTAAACAGGGATCAAACAAAGAAATGGTCACTGGTACAGAAATTTCAGGTACACTGTATGATGGTAAACAGGAATCAAACTTACTGCCTCACTTTTACATGGCAAGGCCCTATTCAACCAAGCCACCAGGACTGATAGATTTACTGATCAATAATTTGCAAACATTTATTGAATCAAGAACAAGATATGGTACATTAATATTCATACTCACAATGCTTATCAATTTCACAACATACAGAAACAAATTGTGCAAGATGAATACAAATGACCCAGAAAGGCAAAGAATAAAGGAAGACTACCACCATGTCAACACAAATAGGTCTGAATTTCTTCATACTTTGATGCAATGAAAACTCCTTTTTGCAATGTTAATTTTGATGCATGTAATTTCCCTTCAGATTTTTGCTTTTTTTTATCAGCACTCATTTAAAAGATTATATGAAATATGTGATTTTTTTTTTCTAATTGCAAAACTGAAAAGCTTCATTTCAGATACATGTACAGATTTTCTGAAATATATCACAAATAAAATTCTCTTTTAAAATAATTTCCTCTAGATATCTACCTATCCCTCCCCTTAGAAAACAACATTGCATTTGGTTTACACAGCTTCATGTTGGCAGTACCATACGGGCATAAAAAAAATCAGAATCGCCCATAATCACCTCCAGAATTAAACATTTACGAGTGATTTCTGATTTTTACTCTGGTAGCTTTATGTGTGCAGTGGCAAGATGAAAACACACAAATCAAAGTAACCGGGGAATTTTTATGAAACAGACGAGGAGAAATCACCGGGTACTGGTTCTCATTATCTCATTCACCACTAAAGACACATTTGGACTTGTCCAAGTAATTGATTTACAGAAGAGTCCATTGGTTTTTTAGGTACAGTACAAATGTAAAACCTGCTTAAGTGACAACCTGTGTATAAAGACCACCTGGACACAAAGACCCTTTTTGTTGTCCCCCAATAGTACCATTTGTGTACAAATCAACCTCTATAGTGCTCCGAATTCGAAGGGGTTCTTTATATACAAGTTTCACTGTAGAAGTTTGATAGAGCTATTGGTCAGTTTTTTTATGCTACTGGCCCTGTGGGCTACTTGGGAAAAATGTTAAATTAATTCAAGTCTGCAATATCACACAGATAAACAGTCAGGCACCCATAGAAACTGATCCCAGACCAATGTCATTCAGACAGATAAACCTGTATAACCCAGACATGAAATAATCAAAACTTTAAAAAAGTTCACCTCAAAGTAACATTTTTACACTCTCACTCTACAATTAAATTGACCATGTCTAATCTTTTTAAGCTTAGCACCGGAAAAAGTCCAAAACTGAGTCATTTTTGCAAAAAAATACAATAGTTATCTAGAATCTGAAGCATTGGATGTGCTTAGAATCCTAGGAGGGATAGAAATTAGCGGTTGCCCACTTGCCCACGGCGAATTAATTTCATGCTGGGCATGGCCCACTCGCCCATGGCGAATTAATTTCATGCAGCTGAGTGTACTTCCCCTGGAAGTCACCCAGGTGGCGAGCACACACACAATAAAAAAAAGAATAAAAATTTCCAGTACATGTACTTATTTCTTAAATCAACATTTTCAAGGACCACCCAGTAATTCAAGGACTTTTTTCAGGGCCTGTGAGATTAACATTTATGCAATTCAGAAAACACAAAAAAAGTCGAACAAAAGTCCTTGCGCTTTACAGTGCTGATTGTGTGGGATGCCAATGACCTGGACAGTCATTCAGGGGCACATTGTTTTATGTAATTGCCTTATTGATGTGGTACACAATAGCTCCATTACGAGCACAAACGCACACATAAATTATAAATACAACATATGTCTTCGCTGTTTACTGTTCCAGTGTGAACCCAAACAATACATGTATGATAAAGGGACAAGAAAGTGATGATGGAATATGTACTTTGCAAACAAATGGTAGCCAAATGCCAACATTAATACAACCTGTGTGTTCATTAAACAATTTCAGAAAACATAAAAACGAACTTTAAAATATAATGTAAGGCAATTTTAAACTATATATATCTAAACATTTGTTTGTTTTTGTCTATTTTACCATTCACAGTTTTTAGACAACATGTGCCATGTGGAATTATTATGCAGATGTTGCCTATTTATAGACACTAAATATTAGAATATCATGGAGTTTTTGTTTTCTGTTGTTTTTTTTTTATATACTCTCTGGATCTACATGTGATGTACATTGTACATGTATGTATTAAAGCAAGTATGTGTGCTCTGTAATAATGTTGTTTGTGATTTTAAAACGAGAAGCAGTCAAAAATGTTCAACTGCTTAACACATTAACCCCTGAAGCCACATTTTGACCAACCCACTAATTAAATTGATGGTAAAGTCCACAATCAGAAATTAGGTGTGTTTGAGTCTTAAACCAAATTTTACAATGGTTTTGCTTTCAATAATAACTCAGTTACCCCTTTCATTACAATAGTAGACCATACTATATATTCACATCGAAGAGTCTAAGTTTGATAAAAGTTTGCCAACTGGTTCTTGAGCTGAAGTCAAAAACAGGGTTCACTCTGCCGTTAGCCAATGATTAATTCTTTTGAAGACTGTCTAAAATATGTTGTACATGTACATGAATTTGACTTATTTTCTGGCTAATACATATATTTTAGTCATATTGGGACACATTTTGTGTGTATAATGCTGTAAATCCAAAGAAAAATATAACATGATCACAGAAGACTTTTGACAATGCACACAGCATCAGTTACAAGGGAAGTAATCATCCAGACTTTCAAATGGTGTGCTACATCACTTAAAAGGATACATTTGGAATGGCCTAAATGATTGATTTATAGAAGAGTTCATTGTTTCTCACGGGATGATGAGTTAGGGGTATGCATTTTGTTTTCTTACTCTGACTAGGTTAAACACATGTAAACCTTAGGTAGAAATTAAATGAAGTCACTTGTATGTAATTTACTAATGTTCAGTTACAGGTGCTGTGAACCATTTGAACTGTAGGTGAACTTCTAGACTGAGTAACACTGGGATCACAGACATGTGATAGTAAAATGACAAATTTTATTACAATTTAAAATGACTTATTTATTAAACAGTTAACCAATTCAATAATTTCTGCACCTACTGACTTCAATATTAATTTTTCAATGTTATGAAAAAAAGACATCTTTAATAGGTGCAGATATTTTAGACACAACAAAAATGTTCAGAGGCAATCTAACTGGTCGTTGAATGATTCATTTAAAAGTGAAATTACTGGGTAAGGTGATAAAAAAAAATAATTAATATAAATCCATTATAGAACTGTTTGTTGAATATTTCAAGAGCACCCTGAGTGAAAAATGAAAATTTCTATATTTATAGAACTCATCATTCTAAGAAAACATCGAAAACCCGATCAAAATTGGTAGGCGCGTTCTCGAGATATTGACTGCCAAATTAAGCGATTTTACCTGCTTTCGGAAAACTAATTAAAATTTCATTTCACTTCCAGCAAACTTGTGAGTTACATTGACGTCACGGAGTAGCCTTAGGATGACTACTGTCATGGCGGAAATTAAAAGTGGACGGTAAAGCGAGTCATATTCATCATTGTTAAAATCACAAAATTTACCAAATAATTAATTATTTTGACACTTTTAAAATATATGAAATAATTTTATTTAAATGCAGTCATATAACGAACATAATTTTGGCTTTTTCAGAGTCCCATTTACAGATGGATGGTTTATAGTTATGCTTGATTTAGAGTATCACGCTTTATTTAGAGTTTTTATCTCTGAAGTTTTTCTTTCGTGCGTTCGAGATCATGTTTTATAAAGAAAAAAGAACAATGGCTGCCTGTGATGTATGCTATTTTTAATCCTTAAAACACCCGCTTACTTCACACCTTCCAGTATATTGCCATGTCATGTAACTGTGCTGGGATTCTCAGCGGGTGGGTTTGTTGTCCAAGATAAATTAATCCCTTCCAACTGTGTATAAAGCTACACAGGACTTGATGTCTGAATGAATTTATAAGAAGTGGCGATATTTTATAATCCATGTAAAGCGATAAATTAATAAAAAGGTGAATAAATAAATAAATAAATAAATGAATAGATACTTACTGATGATAGATTAAATGATCATAATAAACATGGGTGACGAAAATTGTTATTTTTGATTGATAAATTAATCGTATGCTTATCTATTTTGATTTTGTTTTAACTAATAAAATACTTTAAATATCATTATAGCTATAAACATGTGTCTCAGACGGAATGCAAAATAGAATAAAAAGAATAAAAAATTACACCTCCGTGTGTTGCTTTGTTTGCAAATAATCAGAGCATGAAAGTATAATGCAGCTTCCATTTGGGACCCAACTAAAATTTTATATTTCTGAGATGATTGGGTGTAGTGTTAGTCTCGTAGGCGTTCGGCAAAACTCACCTTTGTATATCACAGGTAACTGGAAAATGTGTTTTTTTTTTTGTAAATTGATAATATTATAAAATACAATTTACATGTATAAATACTACATTTTAACTTATTTTTTTATTAAAGTAAGACTACTAATACATTAAATTTAATTTATAATATTAGGTTTCCGTACGGTATTTTAAGAGTGACTAAGTTCTTTATATAATTGACACGTAATCTTTAACCAACGGTGAATAAAAACACGACCCTGGGGAAAAATCATTGTTGCTTATTTGTTTGTTGTTTATTAGAACCGTATTTTCGTTAAATTTCCATTTTCATTACAGTTGATGTTGCTCTTAATTTCCATTATATATGTACTTTTTTATTTGATCTGCCAAATAGCAAAATGCGATATTTACGGCAGTTGCCTTTTCAAAATGACATAAAATTTAAGCCTACTTCTATGATATCAATTTATATAAAAAAAATAAAATAGTAATTCAATTAATTTGTTTTCACAATTTAATTCCATAAAGTTTATATTTTAATTATTATTTTGTTCTGCGTGGATGACAATTATGCTATTTTACTCAGAGATGTAAGCATAGATTCATAAATAATGGAAAAAACTATATTTCTTTATGTAGAATATCTGCCTAACACGAAAATTTACAACTTAATCTTGTTTTATTGATCAATTAAAAATTCCCAAATAAAAATCATGACTGCAACAGTTAAAAACAATTATTCCTACATTATAGTACACAAAAATATATTCACTCAATAAACCAGCAAGTGTGTTAATTGCCGTCCACGCCTGAGGCACCGCTGATACAAAGTCTATAGTGAAGCACGTACTTTGCAACCGGAGTCCGCATTGTGATGTCACATGAAGCTCTGCCCCTTTCTGGCTACTTGAGCTATCTGCAAAGGTGAGTTTTGCAGTTTATCGCCAATATCTCAAAAACACGTGCACCAATTTTGATCGGGTTTTCGATGTTGTTCTTAGAATGATTAGTTCTTAAAATACAGAAATTTTCATTTTTCACTCAGGGTGCTCTTTAAAGAAATAAGTCAGATGAGAGTAGATATTTTACTTAAGTGTTGAATATTTAAAAGTCATAAACAAGGGAAACTTTCAAGAACCGGAACATACCATAGTAGCGACCATCCAAGTGCTTACCATAGCTCTGATGAGACTTAAAATCAATGTTCCAAATATTTTCCATGAATTTTCAAAATCCACTGAAATCTTGTATCTACATATTTTGTAGTCTCATCTTTAGCACAACCATACTGTATAGATTGATTTAATGAAAAAAAGGCCCAGGGGCCTTAAGTAGTTCCCCTGGCAAAATTGGTCAACATTGCAGAAAACATAAAAAATGTGTGAAAGCTAAAATGGCTAATAAAGAATGAAAAACAGTAGGCTCATTGGGCCTTAATAATCACCTAAGTGAAATATATTTTACTGACAACAAGAGGCCCGGCCATAAGTCGCTCACCTGGCAAAATTGGTCAACACTGCAGAAAACATAAAAAATGTGTAAAAGATAAAATGATTAATAAACATAAAAAATAGTAGGCTCACTGGGCCTTTATAATCATCTGAGTGAAATGTATTTTACTGACAATATACTGAAAAGCAACCAAAAGCATGAAAAATTCATTTAAATGCAGAATTAACTTGCATAAGGGTAGACTTGCCTTGCCAATATTTTTATAGATCTTTCAAGATAATGTGCAACAACAGTAGAAAACATGCGAAATCCATTTAAAAGGGGAACTAACTTTCACAAGGATCACCCTCACAATTTCTACACAATAATTTATTTTGTAGATCTCTGTGGTGATCACTGGTTAAAAAAACAGCCCAAAAACATGAAAATATCCACTTAAAAGGGGAAATAACTCCCATAAGGGTCAACCTGACAATCAAATTCCTGTTACTTTTTCGTAGATCTTTGCAAACTGAACATTTTTGCTTCTTTCTCTCTATCTATTTAACTTTTCAAGGCAATAGGACAAAACTGTCAAAAACATGAGAAATTGACTAAAAGGGGAAATAACTCCCATCAGGGTCAACCTGACAATTTTGGCCCTATTGACTTTTTTGTAGATCTTTGCATGCTGAACATTTATGCTTCTTTAACTTCTCTCTATCTATCACACTTTTCAACATAATAGGACAAAACTGTCAAAAAACATGAGAAATCCACTAAAAGGGGAAATAACTCCCAAAAGGGATGACCTGACAATTTCGGCCCTATTGACTTTTTTGTAGATCTTTGCTTGCTGAACATTTTTGCTTGTTTTTACTATTCAAGATAATAAGACAAAACTGTCAAAAACATGAAAATCCACCAAAGGGGTGACCTGACAATTTTTGCCCTATTGACTTTTGTGTAGCTCTTTGCATGCTGAATATTTTTGCTTCCTTCACTTTTCCTCTATCTATTATACTTTTCAAGATGCATGTAATGTCAAAAAACATCCAAAAACATGAAAAATCCACTTAAAAGGACAAATAACTCCCATAAGGGTCAACTGAATATTTCAACCCAATTTACTTTTTTGTAGATCTTTATATGCTGAACATTTTTGTTTCTTTCACTTTCTCTCTATAAATCATATTTTTCAAGATAATGTCAAAAAACATCCAAAAACATGAAAAATCCACTTAAAAGGGCAAATAACTCCCATAAGAGTCAACCTGAATATTTTGGCCGTATTAACTTTTTTGTAGATCTTAGATATTTTGAAATGACGTTTGTTCGAAAAATAAGGTGGCAGGTGGTGATAATGAATTTGACGTCATTAATCAAGTTTTGTATAAGCAATTAAAATGTTCTTGAAAAAATGTGGCATTATTGTGAGAATGGCGATAATTTGAGAATTGACTGTACATGTATTTGGGTTTTATTTGGATACAATCTATTCAAAACTCAGTTATTACAGAAATTCTGTTTCTCCCGTAATCTTCAAAGAATATTTCACAGAAAAAGTACTGGGGTCATCTGCAATATTGATCAGTCAAACTCTCCATTTCATTTGCATTTTCCATTAAGCCCAAAAATCTCTCACTTACTCTCTCTCTTGTGCACACACACTCACACTCATACACACACACTCACTCACACACACACACACTCATATGCACACACACTCACACTCATATACACACTCATACAGACACACACTCACTCACACTCATACACACACTCATATGCACACACACTCACTCATACACAGACACACACTCACTCACTCACACACACACTCATACACACACACACACACAATCCTTTTTGTGTATGTCTATACATATATGGTGTCTATACAGCCTCTCAATCTGTTTCTGTCCTGTGCTGCTTTCCCTATCTCCTTCATCTCTGTCTTCAATGTCCTTCTCCATGTCCCTCTCAGGTCTACCAGGTCTTCTCTTTCCAGATGGTGCCCACTCCAGAGATTTTCTATCAATATTCTCTTCCCCAAACCTAAATACATGTCCCAGATATCTCCATCTTCTGGGCTTAATCTCCATATTTATGTCTCCTTTGCTTGTTTGATTAGTTACATTATTTACTTCTTTGTTGGATACCTGATCTTGCCATCTAACACCAAGTATTATCCACAAATATTTGCCCTTGATCCTCTCAGCCTACTCTCAATCTCTTTATTGGTCTTCCAGGTTTCTGCCGCATAGACTAGCGTGCACACACACACACATTAAACATTGAGAATTCTGAAGAAACTTAAGTTTGCTGGTGACCTACCTAGATATCAATAACTGGTCATCCATACTTCTTTGTTTGGCAATGACAACTGTGTCATCTAAACCGTCTTGACGTGTCAGTAAGGCAGTTCTCCTGTCAACGGTGCCAATTATCAGTTCTGGACCATATGATACCTGTAGATATAAATAAATTACATTTATGGTAAAAACATTCATTTGTAACAGGGACCACTATAGAAGTCAATGAAAGGAAGGAGCAAAAATTAGCAATTGCACATCCCTTAATTGTCTCATTTTGTATAGGGTCCTTAAACCATTCAAGTTTCAGTGCAATTGGATGCAAAAAAATGGTTCCTATAGCAATGGCCATTGAGTTCACATTCCCTCAAATCACATTGTTTGTTAAAAATCCTACCATCTGTAGATTTTGACCAATCAAAAGCTTTAGGTTGAACAATACCGCAATATCTAATACATTTTATAGTGAATTTAATAGTCGTTAGTGGATCCACGAAGTGGATTCTGAAAACACACACACACATATATATATAAATATACCATCATATTTCCAGAAATTAAAGGGCTTCATCAAATTTAAATACCGGTACAGTGGGATCCCATTATTATGAAAGACCACCACCACATTTACATCAAGATAAAGATAATTCGAGATACTGATAACTGAAATTTTACTTTTTTAAAACATTTTATGTTTTAATTTCAACTATAAAATAAATCGGGACCAGAAATTCATCTTTGACTTATCCAGAATTTCAACTAAAACGATTTCTACATAAAGAAATTCCACTGTATATGTATGTAAATAAAGTTACCATATGTGTTTCTGTTGACAAAATATCTACATACATGTAGATGTATATACCAGTACACTAGTCAGTACTATTAAGTTACACTGAATGTCATAAAAGTGACTCCATTGGAGAAAACGTCTGTGTAGCATCGCTGGAGGGTCAATCTGAGGTCGTTATATAACCATAACTTGGTTATTTCTAGAATTATCACTCTGTTGAGAGCTAACATCATAAATGCAATACTCCAACACCATTAAAATACCCTGTATACAGTTACTTTAACAGTGCACCCTGGACTAATATCCCCCCTTTCCCTCAATAGCATCTTTGTAGACAATTATAGACTTCTGGTTGACAAGTTTCAGGTACAATTTACCTTGATCAACTAGGGTCATTGTGGAATTTTCAAGGAAGCAAGGTCAAATGTACTGTAATCACTATAGTCTACAATAAAATCTGCATACACATGTAACATGGCGGGGTCAAATTTCCTGAACACTTTCTTGACCTAAACGTGTTTAATTTTAGGTAATAAAGCATTACAGCATTACAATTACACACACAAGAGTGTCAGTGCTACTTGTCATGGAGGATCCATTGAGGAATAAATCGTTTCTCCTGTGAAGCTTGTCATAACTGAAAAGTGAGTAGAATCATCAGTATGATAATCCAAATATTACCACACCTGCCAAGTTATGTGAATGGGGCAATACAACGAAACATGATTTTGTTGTGAGAACATCACCTATGTGAAAATTAGTATAGTCCAGTTGCTTTTCACTGATGTCACTTTTTTAAGGAAATAGATAACGAAAACTGAAATTCAATTGCATAAAAAAATTCAAGGGGTGGAGAAGTCCCCCCTCCCCCGTTACTAGTTATGTAAGATCTCTTAAAATTCTCAAGAATATTACATGGGTGTAAATCCATTACACTGAATAGCCATGATAATACTGTAAATATAAAGTTTTCAAACCACATGGTTTTCTAAAGATAGTCAATGTGCCTTTATAGATCTACCTTGGTATACTGGCACATGTAACTTACAAACAGAACAAGTCAAAATCACAACATAACAGGAGTGATGCCCTACCTTTCAGCACAAAATATATAAGTTGTAGTAAGACTTGTACAATTCATGCAAGTTATAATATTTATTTGTTCACTGTATTTTTGGAAATTAGACAGTATTGTTTTGCTGTTCGACAGATCCCAGATGAATCAGAATGAATTATGGGTTCTCTTTTATAAACTATGCATGTAAATTTGAACCCACACAAACTTCTACAAAATTTTGTATTACAGTAAATAGGTAAACTTTTAGTGACTTTTGATGAATTTCCCCTTATTCGTAACATATGATAATATCTGAAATACTTAGAAAACATGCGTTTATGAAGATTACAGACTGATCAAATAAATGCTCCTGTTCTTTCACTTTCGTTCTTGCAAGTGAAAAATGCCTGTGCCTTGTTAGACCTTCATAGGAAATAAAGATTTGTGAATATTTCAAACAGACAGGATTTTCTTCATTTCTCATGGGCATGGATAAATAACTCACATACCCTGGGTTAACAGTCAACACTGCTCTGCTAAATCAAAAAGATTAATGCCAACATTTTTATTCAAACTGCAATAACTGCTAGCTAAGCAAAATTTGACTTGGGCTTTTTATACATGGGGAGAACTGGTTACCATCCAATACTGGAGACATATAACAAGCAGAAAGTTTCTGGTTCAAATCAGTACCCCATCCAAGTCCCAATACGCTAAGACAATGTCACATTTTTTTTTTTAATTACCGGTACTAGGCTACTATCCTAGCATTTTAATATAGCTGTAGACCTGTAGACACCCACATGTACAGAGACTGGAAAAAAAACAAGAGGCCCAAGGGGTCTGTCTTAAGTCGCTCACCTGGTTAAATTGGTCAACATTGCAGAGAGAAAAAAAATGTGTAAAAGATAAAATGATTAATAAACATAAAACACAGTAGGCTCATTGGGCCTTAATAATCACCTGAGTGAAATGTATTTTACTGACAACATACTAAAAAGCAAACAAAAGCATGAAAAATTCATTAAAAAAGGAGAATTACCTTGCATAAGGATAGACTTGCCTGCCTGACATTTTAATAGATGTTTCAAGATAATGTGCAACAACAGTTGAAAACAAATCCATTTAAAAGGGGAAATAACAGCCCAAAACATGATAATATCTACTTAAAAGGGCAAATAACTCCCATAAGGGTCAACCTGATAATTTAATTCCGTTGATGTTTTCGTAGATCTTTGCATACTTGACATTTTTGTTTCTTTCACTTTCTCTCTACCTATTATACTTGTCAAGATAATAGAACAAAACTGTCAAAAGCATGAAAAATCCACTAAAAGGGAAAATAACTCCCAAAAGGGGTGACCTGACAATTTCAGCTCTATTGACTTTTTCGTAGATCTTTGCATGCTGAACATTTTTGCTTCTTTCACTTTTACTCTTACCTATTATACTTTCAAGATAATATCAAAAAACATCCACAAACAAGAAAAATCCAATTAAAAGGGGAAATAACTCCCATAAGGGGCAACAGACAATTTCGGCCCTATTGATTTTTTTGTAGATCTTTGCATGCTGATTTTTTTTGCTTTTTACAGTTTTACTCTATCTATTATACTTTTCAAGATAATGTTTGTCAAAAAACATCCAAAAACATGAATAATTCACAAAAAAGGGAAATAATTCACAAAAAGGGGAAATAACTCACATAAGGGTTGACCTGATAATTTCCACAAAAATGAAATATTTGTATATTTTTATAAGCTAATCATTTTAAGGTAAAGATTTTTTTCTCTAGCTTTAATAATTTTGGAGAACTTTCAGTACTTAAATGGGTTGTTATTTTGGCAAAATAGGTATGGAATTCAAACTACTTCTATCTAACATATATGAAATGAAAATAGATCAAATTAATGTAGATCTAAAAACAAAAAAACTTTAATTTCCAGCCTCTAAATAAATTCAAAATTAACATTCTAAATTTTATTTGTTGTATCTTCCACACCAACTTTAAATATTGTCTGTCGTGAATTAACACTCATTTCAAATAAAACTTGAGCATTTATGGAACCTACTTAAATTTAAATCAAACATGACACTGGGAACAGGTAAAATAAATTTTTCATATCGAAAAACGGCTGTGATTTAAAACAAATTTTAGGGCTTGTAATATGGAATGTAAACAATCCTATTTAGGGCTATTACCAATGTACATGAACATATACTCTGCTTTGACAAAATAAACAACCAAACAACGTTCTCTGTCTTGTATTAATTAATAAAAATAACTGTACAGGGTGAAAAAGATAGTTTATCCAATATTTATTGTTAAAGAAATAATTTTTCATCAACATAATTCGGGCCTAAATTTGCAATGTAGCAAAACGATCTATCACCAATTTCACCTAGGCCTATAGACATCAACGCTTTCAGCAATGGATAACACTTTATTGTTGAAGTCATCGTTTCTGTTTGAAATCAATTATGAACAGACCGATTACACATAAAGTTTAGGTTTATATATCCCAATCTAACTGTGATTAACTTCAAAAGTTGTGATAATTGTTGTGTAAACACCCAACAATGGACATGCGATTTTTCCCCAACTTCCGCGGAAACGAGAACTGGAAATTTTAACGTTTAATGCTCAAGTTGCCTCCTATTGCCATATCAATACATACAGTATACAAGTGACCGTCCGCTGAAATTGAGCAGTTGCTGGTTATGAAAGGCATGTGGTCACCATATAGGGTATATAAATAAAGAAAATATGCACAGGAAATCTCATTAAAGTAGGTTAAATGTATGTACATGTATAGTGATTAGTTGACAAACAAGTTAATTTGATGGTTTTCAAAATGAACAGGAACTTATTCATAATGAATTTCACGTGCCATTTGCATAACAAGCACCTCCTACTCAATGCTATCCCCTCTATTCTGATTTTATTTTCATTTTTTCATGGACTAGAAAACATACATATTCTTGAAAGTTCAATAGAAATCGATTTAGCTTCATGTTTGTATCAGCGATATGTAATTATTTCTATTTACATCGCTGATTGCTTGTAACTGTCTATATCAATATGATGAATGGCGGAGTAATACTGCAGTTTCTCAAGGTTCAACATCACTGGAATCTTATATAGTGGAATTCCATATTTATAAATAGATCGATGACGTTTTGTTGAAAATAACTACAAACCGTATTGTATAATTTCGAAAGGCAGAAGTAAGTAGAATTATGTGGTATTTCATTTAATGATTATTAAAACTAGATTTAATTTCATTCATACCAAAATATATTCACTTCAAAAAGTCGAAGTAAACCCATAATAGGTTTTTATTACATAACAACCCATAAAAATATCTGCTGACTCATTCGTTTTATATGGCATGGCAGCCATGTTTAGTCTTAGCCCCTTTTCATCCACAAACTTTATGCGGCTTTACATGGTTATACTTCCTGTCAAGTTTGGTTCAAATTGGTCATGGTTCAAATTGGTCAAATGGTTCTGGAGAAGTAGTCAAAAATGTTGAAAATTTTACCAAAAAAAATTATATTTTCCATTTACTTAGGTGTCTATGACCTTAAACTTTGACCCCATGACCTGGAAATTTTGTCAAAATGATCCTCAAATAATTCCTAACAACTTTCTCATATATCTTTGTATACAAAAAGTAGGTGTCTGTGACCTTAACCCTTGACCCCATGACCTTGAAATTTTGTCAAAATGATCCTCACGTCTGTATAAATGGCACCTACCTACAAACTGCTGTATAAAGGCCATTCAAACATAACCATTATTACTTTCTTATAATGAATAAATGTCTCTTCAAAGACTACCTGTCTATAACAGCTACTTTTGCCTGTTCCCTTGCCATACATGTTAATATCATAAACATGTTTTGTTCTTATTGAACTATTATATTTTAATTTAGGTCATGTAAGTTCATGGCAATCCTCCTTGATTATATATTTGCTTTTAATTTCAATTGCGAGTTATAGAAGGGAGATGAAGCAGGTCATCAACAAAACCTACATAATGACTACATTTAAAACTTGCATTACATGTGTATATAGGTCATCTCTGTATAAAGGGCACCTGCTTATAAAAGCCATTCAAAGATACTTTTTAAAATGAATAAACCTCTTTATAAAGGCCAGCTGTCTATAACAGCTATTTCTCCTTGAGTGGCCTTCATAAACAAATTTGACTGTATATACAGTCCAGGGTTCGAAAAATTGGTAAAAAATAAATTCCACTCGCCTGAACACATTTTGCACTCGCCCAAGTATGAAATCGTAGTATTTTAAAGTAAATGTGTTAAGAGTGCATAAAATCTTTTTCAAAGTAAATTTAATATATGACTTAACAAATAAGATACTCTTTATTTGACAAATTGTCATTTTTTCTAATCAATTACATGTAGTTACATTCTGTAGGCTGAACTATTAATCTGAACATTTTCTTTGAAAAATATTAATATTGTCCATAAACATATGAAGCTATCCGTCTCAATTCATGAATATCCATTGTTTGTAAGAGCATTTATTCTGTAGAGTTGCATTCCAGTTCCTGAGAAAAATAAAAGAGACACAACACTGCAAAATTTCTATTTTAATCATTTCAGTCTGCCGTGACTTTTTAAATTACAAAACAAAAAACGGAAACACTGTACTTAATTTTGTCTCTCTACGGTCTTTACTGAAATAAAGTCAGGATTTGTTGGCTAATAGCACAGAATTAGGAATTCTTATTTTGTCTGGCCAATCTTGAAATATACAATATCATTTGTGGTACTATCAATGTTCTTCGGGTCTTTTTGGGTCCTTATAGGTGTCCTTTTGGGTTCTTTTGGGTATTTAGACGCACCCACTTGGTATCACGTGACAAAAATGACAGCCAAAATTCGAAGTGAAAACTATGCGTCAATTGGAAGAAATCCATGGTTTTTGCAGTTTCTATCCACGATTTAAAAAAAAAATCTTGTTACAGATTTAGAGAAGAAATGACCTGTTTTCTGCTGACAATCAATGTATTTATAGTTAAAAGTCCTCGTGAACTGAGCTGGTCGCCCGGAGTAAAACTATAAAAACAAAAGTCCGAGCCATATTTGGTCAGGAATTTCGAAATGAATGTGTAAAGCAACCAATCGTCAAAATAAAAATATTTAACTTATATAATTAAAAAAGAAAAAGTTTATTCTATATCTTTTCTACATACAATTTTCTTTGTTTGGTCGTTTAAATTTTTGAAAACACTCTTCCTATGGGAATCTCTGTGTTATCCATCAAATAATTGGGTCATGTGAGTAATCATTAATATCATCGTGCCTCTTTTGACAAGGAATCGGTGATTGTGTATCAACAGATCAGTGAGCCAGGCTAAATCAGCATGACCAATAAACGTTCCCTTTCTTTTACTTCCCCACTCAAACTTCGAAAGATGGCCGCCATTACATATGGTAAAAATCCCACAATTAATTTAATTTGAGTGCACATATTAAGTACAAAACGGATTAATTTTTATTATTCATGGACATGGATTTTTTATTTATTATGTATAGGATACCGCTACGTTAAATTTAAGTGGTAAGTATCAACCATTTTATTTTAATCAGCCAAAACCAGCAGATAAAAAATATTTGGCACAGATTATAAAAGGCATTAGAAGCCAGCAGGAACAGTTAACAACTGTCACCATCTTTCAACAATACGTTACCTCTTAACCATTCAAATAAATTCTTTAAACCATTTTTCATTTATTTTTCTTCTTCTTTTCTCTTTGTATTTTTTAGATGTTTTTTTTGGTTGATTTTTCTGGAGATTTCGCTCCAAAGTACTTACTAAAATTAAACGCCATTTTCAGATTGGTTATGATCACATGTATTTACAAAATCGAAAACAACAAGGCAATCCAGATTTTCAGTATGGCGACACAGCACTAGCCACTCGGGCAAGTTCATCATGTAAATTTACGCGCCCGAAACGATTTTTTACTCTCCAATGCGAGCGGGCGAGTGGATTTTTCGAACCCTGCAGTCAAACCTGTTTTAAGAGACCATCCACGGGAAGAAGCAAAAAGGGTCACATATGACAGGTGATCTCTTAATTCAGGTTTAAAAATACATATTAATAAATCAGCGTTAGCCCTGGGTCTGAAAATGTATTGGCCAATTCATTGGCCAATTTCAATTTTCACTGGCCAAATTAAAAAATCCTTTGCCAACTCAAAATATCGACATGTAGGCTATAGTAGCCTACTGCTACTGAAAATTTATAAATTACATTTTTGAAAACTAAAATTAGAAAGAAGGAGAATTCACAATTTAAAAAATTAATCTACATTCCAATTAATGTAGGCAAAGACAGGTAGAGAATCGAAGATTTTTAATTATTATTTTTTAAAAATCATATTTGTTCAGTTATTATCATTATTACTGCAGTGAAGAGTCCCTATATGACTTAAATTTTTATGGTTTCCATGATCCTAAATATTTAATTTTTATAAAGAGAGAGTAGAAAAAATGTAAAAGTCTCTAAAAGTGCTAGTTTGAATAGAAATTATTGACTCTATAAGTAGGCCTACAGACACATTCAAGTTAGTGACTTGCCAATCCCATTTTCTGGCCTGGAATCTTTACAGAATTCTACCAAATGTTAATTGCATTCAAATATATGTTCTTTTTTAGCTTTTGTCCATTGCATTAGATATTTTCAAGACCAAATTATTGTTGATTTTTTTTTATTTTCACTGATATAAGCGGCAACCAGTGGTTGTGAGTTGCATGCACATGTACATGTCAATCGGTGTCATACTCATTACCTTTTTCGTTTCAGGTTAAGTTACGACTGTTATCATTTTTATTTCGCATTTTGTCAGTGTAATTGGGGTGGTAAACATAATTTTCTGATAAAGAGATAAGTAATCAATCGCGACACAAGTACATAAGAGGCCCAATATCGGTTGTACTAAAAATGAAGTCTTCCGAGTTTTAAAGCTAATTAAAGGATGATTAGGAATTAATTATCATCATGGATGTTGATTAGGGTAACACAAAAGACAGGATGATTTGCAGGTATGTTTAATTAGGCGTGACAAGTAGCAGTTTACCTATCTGCTATAGCCTATTATATACCAGGGACCAATCTAGGGCCGTTTTACTACCGGTATTCGGTAGTTTCCCCCAACTCCACCGGTAGTATCCCCAAATAGTATCGGTAGTTTTCCCCGCCCACCTTGCTGAATTTTCCCCTCAAAAATAAAAAATATTCCCCCTAATTTCACTTAATTAATAACGTTTTTTATTGTTTCATTTTCCCCCGCCTGAAAAAAAATTGTTTGCACTCAATCGTGACTCGAAGATAGATTGTTAGTCAAGAGATTGAACAGGAAGTTGTCAAGTTGTCATTTACCCGCCTTTTTTCCACGTGTAGCAAATCATGGTCTTTAAAGCGATTAAAAAACGCGTTCGGAGTACATGAATTTTTGCAAGCACCTAATTGATGCAGACATGAGGATTTCGGTCAAACATGTGAGTCAACAAGTCGCACAAAGACGGCTTCTATGTTAAAAAATTGACGAAACGTGATGCATCGGGCAGTAGAAAGCTAACAGAAATATTTCAGAAAAAAAGCCAAACTGAAGAAGATGTTTCTGAATCATCCGATCATGTTGCCGTCGTACATGAATCAAGTGCTAGCACTTGTCAGACCGGATCATCAGACCAGGGTCACGATAACAGGCTTCATGTAAGTCATGATCAAGGCTGTAGACCCAAATCACCAGTACCACAGCCAAATGAATCATCGGATATGTGCTTATTTTCGTCAAATAAATAAGAAAGTAAATATACATGGCTGTATAATAATTACCCGGCAAAGGTTTACATGTGTAAAAAAGAAGTATAATTGAATAGCAATTTCCCTTTTTCAATTTAAATTGTCCAAAAATTACTGTTTTTGATGTTAAAATTTACTCCTGTTTTATCTGAAAGGTTTGCAGGTCTACAGTGACATAAGAGAATGAAGATGTATTTGATACATTAAAATTTTATTTGCAATTAAAATTTTAAAATGAAACAAAGACTTGATTTCTTTCTTCTCTCTTCCTCACAAAATGCAGAGTAACACCCTTTCAAAGCTATCAGGAGAGCAAATCTAAGGGTGCTCAAAATGCTGAAAATTGTTTTCGGCCCAGGGGGCTTTGCCCCCCTGGGACCCCCCACCAGGGCACTGCCCTGGACCTGCAAGGGGCCTGCAGCCCCTTGGAACCCCTGCTATTTTTCCCCTTGACACAGAAAAGGGTATATTCCCCCAAATCCTAGATTAATCCCTGTATACACATCGGCGCCGGAGGGATAAGACTGGGTAGGCCTACTGTCAAAACAACGTACAGGTTGAAACAAAATCGAGGATTAATTGTACACAGACAGATCGGAAATGCGTATTTATAAGGAATTATCATTTTCAAAAAATATCAAAAAGATTCAGCTCCAAATTTCCATTCGCCAATGATTTTCTCCAGAAGAGAATTTCATACACCAATTTTTTAAAAGATTCGCCAAATGCAAATGTGAATGACAGTGCGAATGCTGAATAAATGATTGGAGTCACACATTAAAGGGGTGGTTCAAATTGGGTTTATCTGAAAGAGATTATCTCCCTGATTCCAAATCCGAAAAAATATTTTCAATCGGACCACGCATTTGCAAAATATCAACTTTTAAAGTTCAAAATTAAGCTGCTGAGGGGAAATCCCGCTTCGTGATAGAGGGCGCTGTTTTCATGATGTATGTTACACCGTTTCTGAATATCTAACAAGCCAGGAAAATGCACTCTGTTATTCTTTTTTTTTTTCACTTACAACAAATAAATTGATTCAACAGAAAAGTATGTATCATTACTTGTTTGAATGAATAAGTGACTATTTCCTTTTTTATCACCACTATATGTAAATACCTGCATCTTATGTCCCCAGCTAGGTCTAATCAGCTGTTGTGTACAATACCCTGTAAACGCCACTTTCAGAAGTGGTGATGTCGGTACCTACATCTTTTAATCCCCTTGTTGTTGGGAAATCATTTTACTTACACTGAAATGACACCTGGCTATTCAAATGTCAAAGATGAAATAGAAGATAAATCTTAGAATAGCCGAGTAAATAAACATATTATAATCTCCCAACCTTAGCCGTATGTTAAAATAAGTATGAGACAATTATTAAATAAGCACTGCAGAAATGTATCGTTATTTTTACAAATTTGTATTGAACATTAATTACTAATTTCAATAAATAAAACATAAATGAAGCTTTATACATGTATGTAATTACTGAAAACGGCAATTAAAATTTTAATTCAATTTCAAAACGTACTATATACATGTAGTCATCTCTTTCTCTCTTTTGCGCACGCACATATCACCGATCATAAACAATGTATTAATTGTTGAAATATAGATGTATTCCCCTACATATCATGAAAGGCAAAGTTTTAAGGACTGTCCACTACCTGTACAGGTAACTTACTCTGTCGGCTCAATTAGCTTGAGTAAGTTTCCACAGTGTGGGCCATTTGTCTGTTCAGTAATGTGAGAAAATACAACAGACTTGGTATAGAAAAAATGAGAATTTGACTTACTTGCATATACACCAACTTCATCCATTGTTTTGACATTATGTTGGATAATCATTTATGAAGAAAATAATAACTGCCCAGGCAGCTAAATGTTCCAGAATTTGGTTTAGACCTTGACAGATCAATCGACAGGTTGATTTAATTCTGGGATATGATATTTGAAAAAATAAATAAATAAATTTCACCGAAAATTATACGTTTGAGAGTCGATTTGGTCAGAGACATGCACTCAAAACAGCGATCGATGCTCAAACTAACAACATGTAATATCCACCTGACAAATGAAGAAATTAAATTTTATTTCTGTGAATTAAAATTTCTGAATTACAAAGGCTTTATATAATTTCGTATTTTGATTACATTGTCTATTCTATCATCGACATTTGGGACATGAATACTTTAGTTTTAGACATATGAAAACCCATGGTAAACATGCGTGGATGTAAAACAAGGGACGTCCCTGATAATTCTTAAACCCGGTAAATTTGAATACCTCAGTATTTATTGTCTGTGTATGAATATGAATATGAATATGAATATGAGAGAGAGAGAGAGAGAGAGAGAGAGAGAGAGACAGACAGACAGACAGACAGACAGACAGACAGACAGACAGACTTGGACAATGCACTTTTGATAAAAACACTGAAATCAAAACACACAAATATATTAATAAATCCCGACACTTAGGGTAGACCAGACACGTGCTATACACGTCTCTGGGTAGATCTAGACTTTTTAATTCATGCAAAACGGATCCAATCAATAATAATTTATAACAAAAACAGGTTTATAAAATTTTTATTTCATCATTTGAAAAACAACATGGCCGCTTCCTATAGCCCTATATTTATCGTTATAAAGCAAGAGAGAGAGACAGACAGACAGACAGACAGACAGACAGACAGACAGACAAACTTGGACAATGCACTTTTGATAAAAACACTGAAATCAAAACACACAAATATATTAATAAATTCCGACACTAGGGTAGACCAGACACGTGCTATACACGTCTCTGGGTAGATCTAGACTTTTTAATTCATGCAAAACGGATCCAATCAATAATAATTTATAACAAAAACAGGTTTATAAAATTTTTATTTCATCATTTGAAAAACAACATGGCCGCTTCCTATAGCCCTATATTTATCGTTATAAAGCAGCTGTATCTCGGTTATTTCTTGTCAGAAAAACATAAAATTTTCAGAATATATTCTGGGAATCATAATTATTATTTTAAACAAAACTTGTCAAAATGGTGAACCATCCCTTTAATTAAGGTCACATAAGACTTTTTAATTCAGTGGGTCACTAAGGCAGGTTAAATTGTATAATATTAATATCATGAAAACATTTTGTCCTAATTACATGTATCATACCTGAAAATAAAATCATTTATAAATTTTAATTTGATAACATTTTCATGACAATCCTCTTTGATTATATATGAACTTTTAATTTCAATTGCGAGTTATAGAAGGGACATGTTGCAAGTCATCAACAAAACCTACATGAACTACCGTACATTCAAAACTTTCATTATAAAGGTCATCTCTGTATAAAGGGCATCTGCCTATAAAGGCCATTCAAACATAACTATTGTTAACTTTTTAAAATGAATACATCTCTTTAAAAAGGCCAGCTGTCTATAACAGCTACATTTGCCTCTTTCCTTGAATGACCCTTATAGACAAGTTTGACTGTATACACTCTAATACATGTAGGTACATGTATATATTGAAAAAGTCTTTCATATCTATCATTTTATATTGTGAGTGATTGTTTTTTAGTGTTGTAGAGCCCTGTATCTATCATTTTATATTAACATTGACAATAATGACAATTATCATCACTCCATTAGATCTAAATTGTTATTTTTAAGGACATGACTTTGAATCTGGCCCCATATTTTAACAAGAAACCACTAAAGGCGGTATGGCCGGATTGCGGGGCCTTGACAGAAGTTGAATACAAGTATGAAATCTGTACCTCCTTCCGTTGCCATTAATTTAGTTCAACTTGAAACTTTAACCAAAATGTTGATCACAATCCCCATTACTACTTTGATCCACCCTCAAAATTCAAACCCATATAATTCAATTGCACTTATCATGGGTAACCTTAAGGCCAAGTAGAAAGTCTGTACTTCTATCCATTGCCTACTTTGATCCACCTCAAAATTCAAACCCACATAATTCAGTTGCACTTGTCACAGGTAACCTACATGCCAAGTTTGAAGTCTGTACCTCTATCCATTACCAAGAATTTGCTTTAACCTGAAACTTAAACCAAAATATTGATCCCCAACCATATCACTATATTGATCCCCTCCAATTCAATTACACTTTTCACAAGTTTCTTACAGGCAAAGTATGAAGTCTGCACCTCTATCCATTGCTGAGAATTTGCATCAAGTAAAACTTTAACCAAAATATTGATCCCCACCCCAATTACTACTTTGATCCACCTTCCGTAATTCAAACTCACATAAATCAATTGCACTTTTCACAGGTAACCTACAGACCAAGTTTGAGTTTTGTACTTCTATCCATTTGCTTCAACCAAAATGTTGATCCCCATCCCCATTACTTAACTACTTTGATCCATCCACCGAAAGTAAAAAACAAAGGTTGTGATGGATAGTTTTCATCAAGGTCAATCTACATGTGAAGTTTCAAAGAGATATCATCTATGGTCTTCCCACAATGGACCTAAATGCAAGAGCTAAATTAAATTGTTGACACAGTCCAACCCCCCAACCCCCCATTATTACTTTGATCCCCTCTCCAAAATTCTAAAACAAAGGTTGTGATGGATAGTTCTCATCAAGGTCAATCTACATGTGAAGTTTCAAAGAGATATCATCTATGGTCTTCCCACAATGGACCTCAATGCAAGAGCTAAACCAAATTGTTGATTCAGTCCACCCATCATTAATACTTTGATCCCCCACTCAAATTCAAAAACAAAGGTTATGATGGATAGTACTCATCAAGGTCTATCTACATGTGAAGTTTCAAAGAGATATCATATCTGGTCTTCCCACAATGGACCTAAACGCAATAGCTAAATCAAATTGTTGATGCAGTCCACACCCCCCACACCCCCCATTCAGGGAGTAAAATTGGCTGTAGGATCCAGGGGCCAGTCGGGCCCCTAGAACAAAATATCTAGGGGCCCAGGTTGAAATTCAGGGCCTTGCTATTTCTTCAGATGCTTTCATACAAAAAAATACAAAAAACAACAACAAAATTTCTCAATTTAATTCAAGCTCAATTTCTCTTTCTATATAGCTTTTATTGTGTTGCATGCAATCATGAATATGTCTCTTACATGTACCAATCATTGACAATTTCCCATCCATTTTGTTGAGGAGTGGTTCTTTTTAATTTATTGGTACACTTTGGAGTATTCTATGGCTGGTTTCTTGCTGGGGTGTTCAGCAATGTAACACCACATGGCAAAGACTTATGAGTCAAAGGAATGGTTACATGTCAAATCCCACCCCCACTTTGGAAACATGAAAATCAGCACTTAATGTAGTTAAATAGGCAACTGGAAATATTTTTTTCAACATTTGGAAATATCTATCAAGGTAAGGAAATGGAATTAAAAAATGTTAATCTCAGAAGAGAAGATTCATTTTCAAAAATAATTTATATGTAGGCCTATAATATGCTTTCTTTATAATTATAAGTCACAAATTCACGTCACTGTTGCCACTAAATAAAAACATACATCTCTAAATTATCTGTTTTAATTTAAATGTGCTATTTGCTATCAAAACATTGTTTTGACCAAGCAGTCCTTCGAAAGGAACAAAGGATTCAAAGAGGGACTCATGAATGGTTGTATAATTAAGGTGATAATAATGAGATCCTACCAGATAATGTTGAACGGGTGAAAATACATATCGATTAGGCCCAAGTGCCGATATCAAAATAAATTGCAAGCAAATGCTGAAAATACAGTTATAAAAGAAACAAGTGCTGAAATAATTAGGTATCGATTTGCATGAACTAAGTGCGGATTTCACCATGTGCCAGCCTAACTAGGATTCAAAGAAATCGCGAAACTTTCTCCAAAGTTGACCACCTTGTCAACATGTACACACTGTGGTATCAATTGTGTATAAGTTATACGCTTGAACATAATGTTGTGACATGTAAAGCGTTTAAACATCTCACAGACCAAGATTTACGTAACAAAATTGATGCGGACTAGACGGAAAGAGAAGATAAAAACGGACATTTACGGATATGGCCGTACTCGCCATCTGAGCGATCAGCAGTGCAAATTTCTATCACCCAGGCATAAAAATGGTCGCAAATGCGACTGGGCAAGTACTAATTTTACTCCCTGCAATTATTACTTTGATCCCCCCTTCCAAAATTCAAAAACAAAGGTTGTGATGGATAGCACTCATCAAGGTCTATCTACATGTACATGTGAACTTTCAAAGAGATATCATCTATGGTCTTCCCATAACGGACCTAAACATAAGAGCTAAACCAAATTGTTGACACAGACGGACAGACAGACAGACAGGGAGACGGACTTTGCCATTTCATAAGCCGGATTTTTTTTTCACAATCCGGCCAAAAATTGGCTTCATTTCCCCACAGAAAGTGAAACATTACATAAAATTATCATCATGATATCACGTCTGTATTAGATTTCTACTTGCACTATCAGGCTCGCAGAAGAGGTTTTCACAAGAATTTACTGGTCCAATTCAGAACAAGTCAATGGCAATGATAAAACCCTGCTAAAGGCTGAAGAACAGGTGAGCTAGAAATAGAAAATTCCTTTGTTTGAATCCCATCTGCATATTTCCAGTTTCAACCTATTGTAATGGATTTCACCTACAATGAAGATGTGTTTGCCTACAATGCTTGAATCTGCATCTCTTCCCTCTTCACTTTTACTTAAGACTGTAACATTATTAATGATATGTTGATACATAGGTACTTGTGGGCAAATGACGTTTTACCGATTTCTTTATCATCAACATAATGGCACTTCTGAAGCACAAGCTTTTAAGCTGTAACAGTAATTATAATGTACACTTGAATATCTTTCATTGGTGTTTTATGCCAGGACAATCGCCTATTTAGGTTTTAATCAATTGTATGTTAATTATCCAGGTCTCCCAGGATGGTTTAATTTGAAATCAATAAGTCTTTAGTTACATATGAGACCTGTTTGTTAGAGAACACAAATAGATTCTGGTGGCCGTGAGCCATCAATGTCATATACATGTACATGTACAGCACAGTGACAGAGGTGTTGAAACTATTTGTTTTTCTCTATATACATGTATAATGCATACAAAACCGTAATTTTTCGAAATAATATTACAAAGTCTTTTCTCCTCGTACTCCCTAGCCAGGTGGAGTTGTAGAGGTTGATGTCAAAACCCTGGCCATATACCATAATAAAATTTATTTAAAAAAAAAAAAGTCTTTTCTCATTCAATTTTCACCACTGACCAATAATGTTTTGAAGTTTCTGTGTTTGCTTTGTTTCGAATTTCGATTGTTTTGTTTTTTTTAGCACCAATAGGTTTTGCGGGATACATGTACATTATTTTAATGTGACTTTTCAATATTCATAAATTTGGAATTGTGTTGTAAAGAATATCAATTTCTGTTAAATTGTTGAATCTTGAAAACTGAAAATTTTAACTTTATGAGCAAATAAAAATGAAAGTGTTAGATATTTTGAGTCAATGTATAAGTTTCATCAAAGTGAATGTTTTGAAAAAAATGTGGTTTTATATAAAAAATATAGTGAAAAATAAAAAATGTCTTCAATTTCGTCACTCTCCCGTATGTCATCTTCATAAAATATTGCTCAAAGTCTATCACATATGAATGTTTTGAATTTTGAATGCAGTTTTATGCCACACTCAGCAATTTTTCAGTCAAATAGTAGTGGCCAGTTTTCAGTGGTAGAGCGCTCAGTTACCAGGCCTGTTTTCAACAGTTCCAACAGGGCCAAAATAAGGCCCCATTCCCAATGCAAAATAAATGGGTTTTTTTCCCCAATTTGATGAACAAAATTCCCAATTTGTGTTAAGGCCATGACTGTAATGAAAAATAAATTAATGTAAGGGGAAATCATTTAAAAAGAAATTCCAATACATATACATTTCCACGTGTGCAAATAATTTTTCACAATTTCACACAAATTCACATTAAAATTCCCAATTGTGTCGCCAACAGCATTTTCCCAAAATTGACAGAAAATGGCCTGGTTACAAATGTACCCAGCAAGTGACCACCAATTAACTTCTGACATACACCTTGTGGGTTTTGAATATGGATTATATTCAATTAATACATGTTTTTTCATGTTTTTTTTTTCTATATTTCTTGCCTACTTATTCAACCAGTTCTGATATAACTTTTGACATTTTTAAATACTTGTACCTTGACATTTTAGGATTTTTTTAAAAGCCAGACAAATAAATTCTGGATATAGATTGTTAAATGAAACATATGATGTAATTTAAGTACCTTAATTTGCAAAATAACATAAGTGGGGAATACTGCAATGACATCACATCCCGTAATTTTAGATGAATACAACTGTGACAGGCCTCAGCAAATTGAAATTTTTGTCTTTAAACCAACTTAAAAAACCACACTTATTTTTACCAGAAAAATAGTAAACCAACTTAGGCGTCACAAGCAAATTAAAAGTGGGGGGGGGCTAAGCCCCAACTTTCAAAACACACACACACATCTTTGCCAGAAAAGTGTCTGGGGGGGGGGGCTAAGCCCCCTGGCTCAACACATATGTCAATCTTTGCAAAAAAGGTGGGGGGGCTCTTTAGCCCCCATATAAAACCCCCGGCTTTTTTACAACGCCTATGCTACATGTAAATCATTTCCTATTTAATTTCAATACAATTTTCATTAATGAAAGTGTTTTAAAAATAGTTGTGTAGTTTTTCTGTGTTAGTTTGATCAAAGTTGATTTTGAAATAACTATACATGATTTGAAGAAATGTGGTTTTACATGTAATATATGTCAGTAAAAACCGAGGTCTTGTGTCACAGTAGGTATCGGCATGTTATAGAACCCTCAATGTTCAATGGCCGTAAGTGCCTAGTAAAGGCCAAAATTTGAAGCCCTTCACCAGCATTTTGTGACATCTCCATATGAGTGAAAGATTCTTGAGTGGGACCTTAAACAACAATACAACAACAACATGTTATATATGTTAGAGAAAATAGAAATTTTCTTCACATTTGTCAGCCTGCTGTACTTTTAGTACCAGTGTCTCTCTTCAAATCATATATCACATGAATAAATATTTCAGTGATTTTCTAACCTATTATATGGGGCCGAAATAAGGCCCCATTCCCAATGCAAAAACAATACAGTTTTCCCAAATGAAGTCAAATGATCATGAATTTGAAGAGATTCTTGTATTTTCAAATAGTTTTGTGTATTTCTAGGTTTCCCAGTCTCAATAAAATGTTGCCAAAATTCCAAATTTTAAAGTCCTAAGCCCAATTTCCAAAAGAAAGTGGAAATCTCTGTATTTGTAATCATTAGATACACCAATATTTGCCTCATAATCAGAAACTTATATCACTTCTAAAACCTATAAAAAACCCAAAACCAAACTGTCCATTAAAATTTGAAAATAATTCTTATTATTCATATCAAAAGTAATGGCTAAGCCTAATTTTACATGTAGTCACAACTGCAACCGCTTGCAGTGGTCTAGTGGTAGTGCGTTTGACTTGCAATCATCAGGTCCCGGGTTCGATTCTCAGACCAGGTCATACCAAAGACTTTTTTAAAATGGTAGTGACTGTTCCTTCACCGAATGCTCAGTAAATGAGGTAAAAGACAAAGGTCTTTCGGATGAGACTAAAAACCAAGGTCTCGTGTCACTGAGGGTGTGGCACATAAAAGAACACTCACTGTATTGGTGTCAGTCCATAGCACAGGCCAAAATTTGTGGCACTTCAACTAAAGCTGGTGACAGCTCAATAAATCTTAAAAATTCTTGACGGGATGTGAAACAACAAACAAACAAAGTTACAAGTTTCAACTGCTATCATAGAAACTTTCAGCTTTAATATTCATCTTTCTAAAACCCTACACAACCACCATTACATAATTGACCTATTGCAAAATGTCAGACATGGCAATTTTGACAAACTTTCCCATTATATCACAATTAAATGGCCCATCAAACACTTGTGTGTTTTTGACATCACAATCGAATGATGTCATACAAGAGATCCCATAAGGATCTTGGCACCCACCATCGAATGTTCTTCATTTGATCTATAAAAGACTGTTCTTTTCTCTTAATTTTTGGCTCAACAATGAATTTGAACTAAAATCCAAATATTTGTCAAGTGCTTTCTCACAAGATTACAGTAAAACCTGCTTTAGTGACTACCTGTGTATAAAGACCACCTATTTTGTTGTTGTCCCCATAGTACCATTTGTGTACAAATCAAACTCTATATAAAGACCACCTCTACATAGAGATTTTTGTTGTGTCCGTAAGAGGGTCTTTACATGAATATACAAGTTTCACTGTATAACAATACCAAACTTAAACTGCTATAATCCAAGATAGCTTAACTCTTAAGGGAAACCTTAAAGTCAAATTTCAAAAAGATCCATTCTCTGATAAATAGTGGTAACAAACTCCAAGTCAAAATCCAAGATGGCCACCTGTCGGCTATGTTGGATTCTGATCTCTCTGAAAATGTAATTTGCACAACTAAAACTCAAAGGGAATCTTCATGTCAAATTTACAAAAGATCCCTTGAGTACTTTATGAGAAATACAGTAATAAACTTCAATTGTCAAAATTCAAAATGGCCATCTGTCGGCCATGGTGGATTCCCATCCTTCTGAAAAATTTATATGCACAACTAGACCTCAAGGGGAATCCCCATGTCAAATTTCAAAAGATCGTTTCAGTTCTTTCTGAGAAATAGGGAGCAACAAACTTCAATTCTGAAAAATAGTGATAACAAACTTTAATTGTCAAAATCCCAGATAGCCACTTGACAGCCATTTTATGACCCTTCTGAAAATGTACAGTGCACAACTAGACCTCAAGGAGAACCTATATGTCAAATTTCATAAAGATCCCTTCAGTACTTTCTGAGAAATAGTGATAACAGAAATGTTTAAGGACAGACGACTGATAACAGACCACGCTTCAATTAACACAAGTATATAAAAATCTTCCAGCTTACTAATACATTGTACGTCTTTACTATAAGAAACAATAGACCCTTTCACAATAACTTTGTTCCTAGTCCTACTATCACACCTGCGCACTTAACCACTTCGAGTGGTAACAATAAGTTTCGTACTCAACACATATCATACCCAATGAAATTCAAATCATACACAGAAAACAATTAGTCTTTAATTGGGTACTAATTGCCATGGGTATGAAATGTTCTGAACTAAACTTCTTGATACCACGCTTAAGTGTTTGTGCACGTGCGCAGGTGAAATTAGTAGGAACGCAGTTATCGTAAAAGGGTCTATTACCTCAAACTCACAGATATTTTGCTTTACCACTGTTAAGCTATTTTAACCACATATATGATACTGTATATATATTGTGCATTCTATTTATTTGCTTTGTTATTAATGAACTTGTATGATTTGTGGACTAAATGAATTGAATCATTTGATACTACTATTAACAATTTTTCAATCATATGATTACTGCTGATATTTCAAGGTAAAGAAGAAAATCCGGTTACATTATGTCCATCCTTATGCAAATTAAGTGTCAAACTTCCCCACAAAATCAGCGATTCCAATGGCTCATTGGGGCCATGTTTGATCTCCAGTAGCAATGGGGCTAAAATGATGCTGACTAGAGGAGAGATATTACATGATTTACGGTAAAATGTGATGCTCATTACAAAGAGGTATTTACGGTAAAAATGTGATGCTCATTACAAAGAGGTATAAATAGGTTGGTGTGTTGGTCTAACAGAACTTCTAGCATACCAATACAGAGCTATTTACAGTACAAGGTCATACCAAAGACTTTATAAATGGTAGGGACTTCCTTAGCTAAGCGCTCAACAAATGAAGTGAAAGTCACAGGTCTTTTGGATAAGACTTAAAACTAAGTTCTTGTGTCATGGAAGATGTTGGATGTTATTGTTGTTGTATTTTGCTGAACGTCCGACTCAAGAATCTTTCACCAAATGCCATTGAAGGGCTTTAAATTTTGGCCTATGCTCGGCACTTACGACAATTGAGCAGTGAGGGTTTTTTAACGTGCCAACACCTACTGTGGCACGGGACCAAAGTCTTTACTGTCTCATCCAAAGGACAGAAAAACCGACCTGCCATCGGCTGGACTCGAACTCACAACCTCAAGATCAAGAGTAGAGCGCACTACCGACTGAGCCAGGCCTGCTCAAGATGGCGAATGTTTATTTGTTTAACGTCCCACTCAAGAATCTTTCACTCATATGGAGACGTCACCAAATGCCGGTGAAGGGCTTCAAATTTTGGCCTATGCTCGGACTTACGGCCATTGAGCAGTGAGGGTTCTTTAACATGCCGACACCTACTGTGACACGGGACCTAGGTTTTTACTGTCTCATCCAAAGGACAGGAAACCAACCTGCCGGTGCCTGGACTCGAACTCAAGACCCCATGATCAAGAGTCGAGCGCGCTACCGACTGAGCCAGGCCGGCTCGATGGCGAACGTAAATGAACCCTAACTACATTGGCCTCAGTCAAGAGCACAGGTCATAATATGCAGCACTTCACCTAAAGCTTGTGACATCTCCATATAAAAATTCTGTCGGGATGTAAAAACAACAAACAAAAACAAAGTGAACTGTCACAGAAGAAATTTTATTTAATTAATTCATGCTTATTCAGGGTTTAAAGCTTTTATAAAATCTTTTCTTTTTTTTCAAAAAAAAAAAAAGTTGCCACGGAGCTTGTACATTGTAATTACAAATACAATCACTGTAATTTTCAATTGTAATTATCTCATGACAAAAGTAATTGCTTATTTACATATTACAAGCTATTTTTCTCAGGTAAAAGCAGACACCTTTTTGTTATTATATATCTAACACAGGTGACAAAAAAATGACCTTTGGTGTGGTCATTCATCATCATGCCTCGACTGACCACTTTGTTTCTCGTGCAGGTGTCTACTTCCTTATTGATGTATCTAAACACAAGTAATGAAGCATGTATGTATTCATAAAGAAAACAGTCAACTTTCTGATGGCTTCTTGTAAGAGGACCTGCATATACAATATACATGTATAAACACATTTCCTGGAGTTAATAAAACAAACTGGACATCCAGAAATGTTCATAGCCTGGCATGAACATCCGGAAATACATGTGCCATGCATGTTATTTGTCACATGACCAAGTACGTTGTAATTTTCTCATGATCAACCCAGATAATGATTGGACATTATTGAAACATTTCTTTTCTGCTGTTTTGAAATGGCCTTATCATGCAGGCCTCTCAATACAACAATACAACTCGAGATACATTTGTAAAGTCAATATATTACATGTACATATGCATTTCCCATTACAACGTCACACATGCACCTCAATATATTACATGTTTTCCCCGTTACAACATTATATGCACCTCAATGCGAGGGTACAACTCAAGATAAAGTGAATATATTACATGTTTTCCCTGTTACAATGTCACACATACCCTTCATCATGATGGTATAACTCAAGATAAAGTCAATATATTACATGTTTTTCACATTACAACATCACACATGCACCTCAATAAGACCATACAATTACACAATATTATTGTTCCATGATTGACTGAAAGATAAACATTGTAGTTCGGTCATTTTTGTCAATTAGCAACACCTTTTGATGACATTACTCCATATCAATATAATTTATACAACATTATTTCCTTGTCTTTAGAGTTTTTTCTTTTGTTGGAAATATGGTATATAAATAACTTGGATCAGAATGAACATTCATTATTTTACTGCAAGACTTCTCTTCAGCATAAATTGCAAGTGTCACTGTTTAGAAAGCTAATGGGCATGTCTGATGTTACTTGCTGTTGTTATTCTTTTATAATGGACAAATACATGTATATAGGTTCAACTAAAAACCTGATAATCAACTGGAAGACTATAAACATGTGTCAATAGATTATTATAGGGTTCATAATTAGCTATTTTCATATTGGCCCCTTTATTACATTGAACCAATAACTTTCTGTATCATCCACTTCCTCATTTTCATGATTGTGTACATTGTATCATCTGTACAAGCTAGTTTTCCTATGCTAAGGTTACTAGTACTAAATGACAAGTTCTGCATTGAGTCAAGGGCAAAAATAACTGAGGGTGACAATTTTCAGGTATACAGTAAAATTTTAATTACTAAAACATTGAAATTAACTGTCAATGCTGTTTCCAACACATGGGAAAAACAGTAGCATCCCCCATGTAAACTGGAAAATGTCCTCACGTAGCCAGGTTAGGTTCCATTGGAGCTCAAACCCAAACTTGACTACAGGTGTGCAATTTCAGGTATTTCCCACCCTCTTAGGGGCCAAAATAAGGCCCCATTCCCAATACAAAAAACTGCATTTTCCCCCAATTTGCAGTCAAAATTTCTCAATTGACAATAAATTTGTATTTTTTTTTTTTTTGAATTATGAAAAAAAAATTGTGCATTTTTAGATTTCACAATTTCAATAAAATGTTACTAAAATTCCTAATTCAAAAGGCCCAGGCCCCATTCCCAACAGAGTGTGGAAAACCCTGAACTATTTAAGTGCATGTGGTCTGTTGCCTTCACTTGGCATCAGTTATTGTCAACTTTATCTGTTGGCCTTGTCCATCATCATAAAATTTTATTAAAATATGTTCTCCGAAAACTACAAAGGTAATCTGAATCAAACTTTGTCCATAATTGAGTGGTCCCCTTTCACAAATGTCTAACAAGCTTGCCACGTTATTTTAGATTCAGGGTTCATGCATAAATTTGATGAAAGAAATTCTAATTTAGAATGACTATCCACGAATGTTTTAAAAATTTGTGGATGTATATAAAATACATAGGGAAAAAATAAGAATTTACTAGATTTTCTCATCTTACCATAACACATTTTTATGTTTTACAAGTATTGGTCTTTTATGCCATACTCAACAGATTTTCAGTCATATGGTGGTAGCCAGTGTTATGGTGGAGAAGAGAACCCAGTTACAACGTACCCAAGGTGATACCACCGGCCTTCTGCAAATAAACTGGCAAACTTTCAAACAATAATATACATGTGTAGTCAAAAGGATGATATAATTATTCACTCACACACATATTTTTCATATTACATGTAGTATGCTTTTTTAGTTATATCTTTATGTGATAATATACATGTAGATAACCATCATTAATACATTTATTTTTATGTGTTAATTTGTGAGTGTAGATGTACGTTAATACTTATGATTTTTTTTTTCTGTCGATATGGTCACATGCTGTCTATACCTTAATGACACTGTTTTCTATGGAAGATAATGTCAGGAATTTTCGGATGAAATTCCCAGGGGTTTTTCACATTATTTTGGGAATGGGGCCTAGGCCTTTTGCATTGGTAACTTCAACAACATTTTACTGAAATTGGGAAATCCAGAAATATACAAAACTATGTGAAAATACAAGAATCTCTTCAAATTCTTTGTCATTTGTATTCAATAGGGAAATTTTAACTGCAAATTGGGAAAAGTGCATTGATTTTGCATTGGGTATGGGACCATATTTCAGCCCCATGGGATAGGGTGGAAAATCCTTGATACCAGTGTTATGGAGTGTTTTTAGTTATATACATGATTTAATGATATAATTCATTGTAAATAAACACGAACATATGGTTAATAAATATATAAAAGGAAGTTATATAAATAACACGAAAATATTTAATTTACAATTTAAATTTAATAAAATTCTATAAACTTTTGGCAAGTGGCTGTACATGTTACTGACTGACTCAAAGTGGCTGTACATGTAACTGACTGACTCAAAGTGGCTGTACATGTAACTGACTGACTCAAAGTGGCTATACATGTAACTGACTGACTCAAAGTGGCTGTACATCTAACTGACTGACTCAAAGTGGCTGTACTTCTAACTGACTGACTCAAAGTGGTCTGACTAGTGAGGTTATCTCGCAAATGAAGTTCTGTATTTGTAAGACATTTATCAAGAGACTGAAAACTTGTAATCTGAAATGTGAGGTAGTCTCCTAAGTGAGGTGGTTTTTAGGCGCGGTCCCACTGTTTATAGTACATGTAAAATATGAGCACTGACAAGTCCTGCAATTAACCTATGTCATACATCAGGGGTTCAAAATTCCCCAAGTCCAGGACTTGAATAATTCAGGGTCAGACGTGGCATTTAGAAATACTTGAAGTCCAAAGAACTTGCCTCATCTGCATTCATTTAATTTTACTGTATTTACTTATTAACAAAATTCAGCATGGACTTCGAAAATTTCTTAATTGGACTTGCCAAAAATTTACTCTCCAAGTTCCGGACTGGAGTATCTAAAAAAGAATTTTGAACCCCTGTACATGTCATTGAGTGTACATCACTTACAGACTTAGCTATATAGTTGACTTAGGGTTAGAGAATGATAAATACTGCCTTGTCATTCTCCAACCCTAAGTCAGCTATATGTAAGTAAGTATATGTATATCTTTTTATCAGCCATCTTCAAAAAAGAAAAAAAAAGCACCAACATTGTGGATGCCAGATGACCACTGAGCAGTAGCGCAACAGTTTTGATTTCACCCTATGTAAAATAATTTGCAGACAACATACATGTTGTACTTTAGTTGCAGGGTTGTTGTGTTTCTACTATATTTTAGAATGGTATTATGCAAACGACAGACAGCCCATATGGGCACTTTTGTCTTCACATTTGCTACCAAAGTCAGTTGACCTGTGTTATCTGCCATGTTGTTCATTTGAGCGAAGTTCCCACCCTTATTGACGAGAAAGCTAGACTGACTCAAGGGTGGGGGGAAGGGGGAGAAGTGTATTTCATGAAGGAATTAAACAGCTGTTAATATAACCCAAATAATTCATGTACATGTATTAGGTTATCATTTTGTTTGTTGATTTATCTTAAATGTGAATTCCCTACCAGAGGGAGTTTCATTTGCCATCTACAATGTATCATTATTCTTTTTTCATTATTTTCAATCTACATACTGTAATTATAAATATCTTAACATATGGACCGGGCAGTTGACTCAAGCAATTTATTGATCAGATCACTTGAAATGCTTCTAAAATGACAACAATGAGCAAGAAATAAAAAATTCAATGAAATTTATTTATATATATATATATATATATATATATATATATATATATATATATATATATATATATATATATATACAGTAAAACCTGCTTTTGCGACCACCTGTGTATAAAGACCACCTGGACATTTTGCTATCCTCAATAGTACCATTTGCATACATATCAACCTCTATATAAAGGCGATCTCCCTATAAAGACTGGTTTTGTTGTGTCCCTAAAGAGGTCTTTATATACAAGTTTCACTGTACATGTATAATTATACCTGAAATGATTTGAATCAATAGATAATAAAGTGTATTAACTGAGATCAAATTTGCCAAACAATGAAAATAGAGAGAAAAAAAAACCCATTGTTCCGTAATACTTAACTGTAACAATGAACAGCATAGGCCTACCTGCCAACCTCTGAAACCTTCAATGAGGGAGATCTCCCCTTCAGCTATGACAGCTGAGGGAAGATTTTGTGCAGATGACATTTTCAGCCTAAATATATGATTTGTACACTACATACATTACAAAACACCAATGAGAGTTAATAGGTATACTTTATTTCTTCAGTTCACTATTATATTGTAGACAAGCTGTTTTCAATACTCCAGAGTCTGGACAATACTCATAACGTGCCATATTTTGATTTTGTTTTTTATGTATTTCATTGTAACTTTTATTCACAGTAACTAATTTTACTTTTATCATTCACCTACATTTAATTAAGATTTTACAACTTTTATACACTATATAGTGTTAAATGTATCACATCCTGAAATTCAGTTCCGTTCAGAATCGTTCTTTCATTTAACACCCAACTTCCACTTCCTCCATAAACTGCAAGCAACAGTAGCCTGGGATCCTAGCTCACTGATGCTAACGCTATCGACAAGTAAGATTGGGCCAGGAACCCAGGCTACAAGCAACAGCAGCCAACACACTGTGTTTTGTGACATTTTCGGCCATGAGGTAAAGATTAATGTGTGGAATTGTCAATAAAATAATTATTTTAGTTTCTAATTGTTTTTAGAAATGCAATTTGAACTACAAATAGAAGGAAATGGATCACTTTCGAAACTTAGGCTTAATGGTTGTACATCTATTGACATTTTCACTTGCACAGCCAGGCAAAGGATAACTAAAATCCTTATTCCTGGTTCCAATTTTTTTAATTTGCGGGATTAAAATATCCAAATGTGGGAGATTTTATACTCCCGCACAGGAGTGGACCAGCAAGTGGGAGATTTCCGAAATTTCGATGTTTGTGCGGGAGACTCCTGGAAGGGTTGGCAGGTATGTGAACAGAGACCTCTATGTCAAATCCGTGTTTGAAATAAATTATACAGTAGTTTCACCTGTGTCATGATGATCAAACAATTCCAAGATGATTTTATGATAACACACGTGTCATGATTACACACACCTGTGTCATGATTACACACACCTGTATCATGATTACACACACCTATGTCATAATTACACACCTGTGTAATGATCATCAAACAATTGCAAGATGATATTATGATTACACACACCTGTGTCATGATGATCAAACAATTCCAAGATGATTTTATGATTATACACACCTGTGTCACGATTACACACACCTGTGTCATGATTACATACACTTGTGACATGATGATAAAATAATTCCAGGATGATTTTATGATAACACACACATCATGATTCCACACACCTGTGTCATGATTACACACCTGTGTAATGATCATCAAACAATTCCAAGATGATTTTATGATTACACACACCTATGTCATGATTAGGCACACCCATGTCATGATTACACACACCTGTGTCATGATAACACATACCTGTGTCATGATGATCAAACAATCCAAAGATGATTTTATGATTACACAAACTTGTGTCATGATTACACACACCTGTGTCATGATGATCAAACAATCCCAAGATGATTTTATGATTACACATACCTGTGTCATGGTTATGCACACCTATGTCATGATTAGGCACACCTATGTCATGATTACACACACCTGTGTAATGATGATCAAACAATTCCAGGTTGATTTTATGATTACACACACTTGTGTCATGATGATCAAACAGTTCCAAGATGATTTTATGATTACACACCCCTGTGTGTTTGTGTATTTAACACCTTTTCCTTTACCTTCCTAACTTCAAAGACTTATTAGAAGGATTAGAAGTTTACATGCTTAACTCATTAACCCCTGAAAACAATGGACTCTCCTGTAAATGACTTAGACCAGTCCAAATGTGTCTTTAGGGTTTGATTCCGTTATAATTAATTGTGTAGTGTTCTGCAAAAAACACAACTTCTCCCACAAGGCGCCAAGAAAATGCAATAGCTTTCATTAGACATGGGAACTTAGGAAACAGGAGTATCATTAAATTGTGATTGGTCAAGTAAATACAAAAAATAGATGATATACCCTGTGCATTACTGTACTGTTCAGTGGTCACCTCATCTTGAATTCACCTAGAATCACAACAGTCTCATGAATGACATGTATACATTGTACAGGGATTTTCCACACTATTTTAGGAAAAGGCCTTTTGAATTGGGAATTTTTACTGAAATTGGGAAATCAAGAAATACACAAAACTATTTGAAAATACAAGAATCTCTTCAAATTCATTTTCATTTTACTTTAATTAGGAAATTTCAACTGCAAATTGGGGGGATGCATTGTTTTTGCTTTGGGAATGGGGCCTTTCATGTATTTTGACCCTGTATCAGTGTATGATAAGGTGGAAAAACCCTGTTGTCCGTGCTTCAGTTACTTAGCTTGAAAATTTCCTTTTCATTTTAAATTTGCCCTCTCGTGTAGGGACCAAGAGAGGGAAATGAAACAGGAGCAACATTACATTTAACCAAGTGTAGCATGATATATACATCCCAGGTCTTTTTTGTACATGTAGAAGTGTACTGTGTATATATATATATATATATATATATATATATATATATAATATAGTAGAAAGAATATTATTCAGAACAACACATTCTTTTGATCATATTAAATAAAATTATACTTCTGTTAGCGCTTTCAGCCTTAGCGGCTCTTCAGACAGAGTAAAATGTTGTCTAGTGACAAATATTATTAACTGTGACGTCACTAAAATGAGTGAACTATTTAATGAGAATCAGCTAATTAACAGCAGAAGACAAGCTCCCAACTTGAAAAAACTGTTAACAAGAGCTAAATTCACATCGGACATCGATATCTACAGGGTGACAAAATGCGGAGATCCTCGGTGCGGAAAATGTGCCTATATTGTGGAAGGCGAGAAAAATAACATTCAAGAACGGGCAAACATTTAAAGTTAATGCTGATATGAACTGCAAAACATCTAACCTGATATATTGTGCAACATGCCCGGAATGTAAAGAAAACTATATAGGACAAACCGGAACCAAACTGTTCGACCGAGTACGCGTCCATAGACAACAGATAAGGGACCCTTCAACTAGGAACTGCCCGTGTAGTGAACATTTTGAGATATGTGGAAAAGGAAAATTCGAGATGTTTCCCTTCTTTAAAATTTGGTCTGAGGACGAAAATTTAAGAAAAGCTAAAGAAGACTATTTTATTAAATGTTTTAATCCGAAACTAAACAGGAAATAACATTTAACATTTTTCAACTGCAATAGCTACCACTGAACGTCACTATGACGGTGACGTCACAGTTAATAATATTTGTCACTAGACAACATTTTACTCTGTCTGAAGAGCCGCTAAGGCTGAAAGCGCTAACAGAAGTATAATTTTATTTAATATGATCAAAAGAATGTGTTGTTCTGAATAATATTTTTTCTACTATTTCTACTGTACCAAGGACTTTTTATTTCTACTATATATATATATATATATATATATATATATATATATATATATATATATATATATTATATATATATATATTACGCTTTAAAACCAAGTGTACATTAATGCTGGGACTCAAAATTTTGATACATCGATCATCAACATGTAGAAATCGACTGATGTTTGAGATTCCGTACCTGCCAACCTCTGAAACCTTTCATGAGGGAGATCTCCTCAGCCATGATAGCTGAAGGGGAGATTTTGAGTCTAAATATATGACCTATACACTATATACATTACAAAACACCAATGAGAGTAAATAAATAAACATCATTTTTATATTGTAGACAAGCTGTTTTTGCCTTTTTCAATACTACAGAGTCTGGACAATACTCAAAACATGCCATATTTTGATTTTGTTTTTTATGTATTTCATTAAAACTTTTATTTACAGTAACTAATTTTACTTTTATCATTCACCAACATTTAATTCAGATTTATAACTTTTATACACTATATGTATCATCATTTTAACACATCCTGAAATTCAATTCTGTTCGGTATAGGTTCTTTCATTTAACACCCAACTTCCACTTCCTACATAAACTGCAAGCAGCAGCAGCCAATACACAATGTGTTTTGTGACATTTTCAGCGATGAGGTAAAGATTAACATGCTGAATTGTCAATAATTATTTTAGTTTCTAATTGTTTTTAGAAATGCATTTTGAACAACAAATATAAGGAAATGGATCACTTTTGAAACTTAAAGCAATATAAGCTGTCACAATGATTACTTTTGTCCCCAACATATAGTCGAGAATATGATAAAATGTGTGTTCAAATACATTATCAAACATGTGAACCGTTGTAAAAGATCTTTTGTTTTTTAATTTATTTGTTTTATTCGAATTTAAGTTTTCCCGTACCTAAAAATTTCCAGCAGTATTTCTGTTTGCAATTACCTTTCAGATAAACTCTTTCGCTATATCAAATGTACTTCATAATTTGGTCAGGGGATCTCGTTCCTTTACGCGCTCTGACTATGTTAAAGTTGGCCAATTATTTTGTGTTATACTTACTTTTAAAATACAGGACGTGATTTTTATTAGAAAGTGCATGTATTATATAAAATATTTGCTTTTCAACGCTATTTTAAATACCTGAAGAAAAATTGGATGAATATATGAATAAATATATTAGGTCTCTAAAAGAAATTTTTCCGATCTTTAATGTAACCCTGAATGCTGTCATTGACAAAATCAAAACAATATAACTGTGAAAAGTATGCGTACCTCATGTTTTACAATTGTGCTGCCATGTCCAAAGGAGTTGGCCAATTCATGATTGTAATATGTGTCAAAAATGATAAAACCAAGATTGCGATGGGACGAGTTAAAAGTGGATCGAGATCACCCGATATACTCGGCACGTGGACAATTTCAGAAACGAATGTTTTGAAACAATGAAAAAGACCAACTTTGATTGATTTAGGTATGAAATGATGATGTACGAAAATAAACGCAAAGGGTATAATAAGAATAGAATGTATATTAACTGCAAATAGCACGTGTTTATTGGACACTTGGTAATCTTCATAAAAAATTACCAAAAGTTAATTTGCATTGCTCAAAGTAATGGCGGATAAACAATAACTGATATTACGGGTTACGTTTGGCAAGATTGTTGCAATTATACACATTCATTTGTTATTCTAACCACCAGATGGTCTCTTTGGGATATATATGAGATAAAATATTACATAAAATGGGCATGTAAAAATTTTCACCTACGACAGCTCATATTGCTTTTTGAAATGACGATTGGTTATACTTCTACTGACATTTTTACTTGCCCAGCTGGGCAAAGGACAATTGAAATCTTGTTGCCTGATTCCAAATTTTACTTATGGGTCACTGTGGTGTTTAAATATCCGAATGCGGGAGATTTTTTTACTCCCACACAGGAGCGGACTAGCAAGCGGGAGATTTCTGAAATTTCGGTGTTTGTGCAGGAGACTCCTGCACAAAATGGGAGGGTTGGCAGGTATTGATCAATAGAGCAAGACAAAGGCTGTGAAAGTTGTCAGGCTAATTTTTAGCCCACCATCAACAGATCGTGGGCTATTCAAATCGTCTTGCATCCGTGGTCCATTGTCAGTCTGTTGTCCGTCCTTAAGCAATTCTTGTTATCGCTATTTCTCAGAAAGTACTGAAGGGATCCTTATAAAATTTGACATATAAGTTCTCCTTGAGGTCTAGTTGTGTCTTGTACATTTTCAGGAGGGTCAGATCACAAAATGACTACCAGGTGGCCATCTTGGATTTTGACAATTAAAGTTTACTATCACTATTTTTAAGAAAGTACTGAAGGGATCTTTATGAAATTTGACATATAGGTTCTCCTTGAGGTCTAGTTGTGCACTGTGATTTTTGGGGATCACAAAATGGCTGCCAGACAGCCATCTTGGATTTTGACAATTAAAGTTTGTTATGTATTTCTTGAAAATCATTTGCATGTCTACCCCTAAGCCATATATATTCTTGTTTGTTACTGGTAGACACATTCATTGGTGTATGATAGGGTCATTGGGGGGGTTCTGCCCCACCCCCTGAAATTTATATTTTCACTTATAACTTGAAAACCGTTTCACAGCCTACCCTTAAACTATATATATTTCTGCCCCATCCCCTGGAACTTATATCTTTGCTTATAACTTAAAAACCATTCACAGCTCCACCCTTAAACTATATACCTGGAATTTATATTTATATTTTTGCTTATAACTTAAAAACCATTCACAGCCCCACCCTAAAATTATATACCTTATTGATCATTGTTGGGAAACACATTCAGTGATGTATGGTGGATCCTTAGGGATCCTGCCCCGCCCTCTGAAATATATATTTTTACGTATAACTTAAAAACATTGACAACCCCACCTTTAAATCATATATATTTTGGATTGTTATGGGGGAGCCACATTTAGTGGTGCATATATGGGTCCTGCCCCACCCCTGGAATTTATATTTTTGTTTATAGCTTAAAAACTGTTGATAGCCCTACCCTTAACCATAAATATTATTGATTATTATGGAAGAACACATTCAGCAATGTATATGGGGGTCCTGCCCCATCCCCAAAATATACATTTTTACTTATAACTTAAAAACCATTCACAGCCCCACCCTTAAACCATATCTATTATTGATTGTAATGGGAAAACACATTCAGAAGTGTATGTGGGGATACTGCCCTAGCCCCTGAAATAAATACTTACCGTACTACATTTCCAGAGAATAAGATTAGCGGTCGCCCAGTCAGCAATGCGAGTAAAAGTTGTGCTGGGCGACATAAATGAGTCATTATCGGCGCCAGGCTGGCGAGTGTTGAAAGTTTATCATCATACCAGAATCTTGGCGATGTACATGTATCTAAACACCACTGTCACCAGACTGTTTGTATATTCTTCAAGCAAAGAATTTAGATAAAAGTTAATTATTTGTAGTCCAAAATCCATTTCTAAAACCAATTAGAAACTAAAACAAGAGGCCCATGGGCCACATCGCTCACCTGAACTGTGTTGGTATCTTACAAATATGGGAGTCTCAAATTTACAAATTATCTTAAGACTCCTTAGGAGTATAGGCGATTTTAAAATGAATGAAAATGACAAAGCTGGGAAAGATGTCAAAAACATGTTAAAAATTAGTTTTCCAATTTATTCCAAAAGCAGGAAATTGAATCATGCATCCATAAAAATCACTCAGATGCAATTAGTTTTTCAATCCATGCAGCAGTTCTGGAGAAGATTTTTAAAGAGGGGTAACCCCTGGGGCCTCTTTTGCCCCACCCTGGATCCATCCCTGGGCCGATCAGGTGGAAATGAACAAACTTGGTAGAAGACCTTGAGTACTTGCTTCCTATAAAGTTTCTTCAAAATCCCTTCAGTGGTTTTGGAGGAGAAGTCGAAAATGTGAAAAGTTTACAGACAGACGACGGACATAAGGCTATCAGAAAAGTTCACTTGAACCTTCGGTTCAGGTGAGCTAATAATTATTTTATTGACAATTAAGCACATTACACTTTACCTCATGGCCAAAAATGTCAAAAAACACATCATGTGTTGACTGCTGTTAATGGAGGAAGGAAGTGGATGTTGGGTTTGTAATAGAAGAACTGATACCAAACAGAACTGAATTTCAGGATTTGTTAAAATGATGATAACATTATACATTGTATGATAGTTGTAAAAATTAAATGTAGGTGAATAATAAAAGTAAAAATTGTTACCGTAAAGAAAAGTTTTAATGAAATACATAAAATGGATGGCTATTGTTTTCTTTTAACAAAAGTGAAAACTTATACTTTTGTACAGATAGACAATAATAATAATGATGCATTAACAAATGTCAATTAATTCAAATGTACATGCATCATTCAGAGACAATATACATTGTGTATATAATGTATCTATGAAAATATCAATAAATTAATAAATTACAAAATTGAATAAAATATTTTTCTTCGAAGGCAACCAGAGTTTCATGGCGGCCAACCAAAATTTCAGTAGCACTTAACTTCCTTGGCAAGTGGTTCAAAATGTTAAAAGTTGAGGCTTGGTAGTAACAATCAGTTTATTGATTTTATATATAAAGAAACGAAAAATCAATTCTTCTCCTTTATGTTTTGTCTTGTTTTTTTTTTAATAACAGCCATTTATCAAAATAATTTTTCTCACTGTGAAATCCGGAAACATTAGTCTGGCCAGTTCTGACGAGCAACGTTGGTGTACAATTTTTTTTATTCTTCCTCAATTTTAAAATCTGCTGGTTTTTTCAAAACTTATAATATTAGTGGAAAAAATCCTCTGTTTCTGAACTTTAATTTCTTTCAAAAGATCTCGAAAATGCAGGATTTGGCATTAAAAGTACAAAATTTTCTTGGGGAGGGAGTATGCCCCTAAACCCCCTACCATATTCAGACCATTTTCGCCATCCTCAACAAAAGTTTGGCTAATGCTTTTCTAGCTGGGCTACCAATTTTAAATCTTTAGTAGCCCAGGTGGCTACTATACAAAAACAGTAAGCTTTATTCCCTGATTTGATATCAGAGCAGGGACCAACGAGACATATAATTACATGTAATTCTTGTTTTACTCAATGCAGGTCATGACCAGCATTTTCACTTTTAGAGGTTGACAGGTATGGTTAAGCTATCTTTGATTATAGCAGTTTATATTTGGTATTGTGAGAAAGCACTTGACAAATATTTAGGTTTTAGTTCAAATTCATTGTTGAGACAAAAATAAGAGAAAAGAACAGTCTGTCATAGATCAAATGAAGAACATTCGATGGTGGGCGCCAAGAGCCCTCTGGGATCTCTTGTTTTTATCTACAGTGCTCTGGACAACAAAAAAAGTCTTAAACGGGCAAATGAATTACCAAACATTATTTTCTGGCATTGGTATCAGTGTCCATGGAATAAAAGCAAAACATATTAACAGTATATTTATTAATTTCTACTAAATATGCTAAACCAGAAGGTAGGTTCCACCATTTCTCTCTTCAAAGGGGTTAAATGATCAGACCTACACCAAACACAATCCATGAGATATTAAATCGATGCAAGGTAAAAAAAATATGAATCAATCATTGGCTACACTTTAATCTTTCTTTTTTTTTTTTGATCCTCGGAACTACACTACTGTAAACCTGAAAATTTTTGCTCTTTTAGGACAGAAATTTTTTTTCAACACATCTTAAATTTGCCCTAAATCACCAGAGTTTCATGGATGACATATATATATTGTATGTCTGTTCTTCAGTTACTTAGCTTAAAATTTCATTTTCATTTTAAATTTGCCTTCTTGTTTATATAAGGACTAAGATATGGTAAATGAAACAATAGCGAAAATATCCAGGTGTATGGTATGTGTATCTGAAGTCTTATTTTGTACATGTAGAAGTGAACATACATTATACACATAGGTTACTCTTTGAAACTAACTGTACATGTGAGCATTTTATGGAGCGAAATAGGGCCTTCTCACGTCTGGTCAGTGCAGTTTCGAGTCTCACTGTAACCTACATGTAAACTAATTTTTGTGAGAAATTTTGCCAGTTTACTTGCAAAAGGTTGACGGTCTATTCCCATTGTAACTGGGTCCTCTCCTCCACCATTAAAAACTGGCCACCACTGTACATGTATAACTGAAATATTGTTGTGTTTGGTGTAAAACACTTCAAAATAAAAAAAAAAAAACATATACAGAGAGAGCAAAGATTAACTGATGATGAATGTGAAAACACTATGATAATAATTTACTTCCATGACTTACCATACTGAAAGTACCTGCTTTTAGGAAGATACCCTATGACAATGTGACTGGGAATGGGTATTCTCTGTGAATTGTTTAAAGGATGTTTAACATCCAAATTTTCATTAGCCAATGATTTTCACCAAAAGAGAATTTCACTCGCCAAATTTTGAAAAGATTTGCAAAATGTTAATGTGGCAAACAACAGCATAAATGCTTCTGTAACAAATAGGGGTGCCATTATCAAAAGTATACTTGTGTAGTCATATAGGTCTAACCAGCATGTTTATTATATTATAGGCCTAATGATAAAAACAGCAGCAGACAGCCATTGGTGAAAACAGTCCTCAAATTTTAATTAAATGATACATGTATTAAACTATACTGTATGCATGTTTACTCATAAGTCCCACGTTTGTAGCCTAATAATCAAACAATGGGGTAGCGTTTCTTGACTTGTGTTTTTGCCACTGCCAGTTAGAATACCCATGATTTTTTAATACACACGTAATTAACTGTATTATAGATAAACTTTCAGAAAACAATAGATCAAACAGGTCACATTAATTGATAACTTTGTCTAAATAATCAAGGTAGCACGGGCTAAATGTGTTGACTTGATAGGCCTAATAAACTACATAAACATTTCTGTCGATAGATACAGCAGGTATTCAATATTGACTGGCCATGATTAAGTACCAAAAGCAAGACATAGATGTTGCTTTTCGATGGTGGCATCAAACTTTGAGCTTAACGCAATGGCTGTCTGCTGCTGTTTTCAACAGTAGGCCTTTAATTAACGTACCTGTTAGGCCTACATGACTCCAGTATGCTGTTAATAATGGCAGTTGTCAACACTCCTAGTCTAACAGAACATGTAATGGCAGTTGTCAATACTCTTAGTCTGATAGAACATGTAATGGCAGTTGTCAACACTCCTAGTCTGACAGAACATGTAATGGCAGTTGTCAACACTTTTAGTCTGACAGAACATGTAATGGCAGTTGTCAACACTCTTAGTCTGATAGAACATGTAATGGCAGTTGTCAACACTCCTAGTCTGACAGAACATGTAATGGCAGTTGTCAACACTCTTAGTCTGACAGAACATGTAATGGCAGTTGTCAACACTCCTAGTCTGACAGAACATGTAATGACAGTTGTCAACACTCCTAGTCTGACAGAACATGTAATGGCAGTTGTCAACACTCCTAGTCTGACAGAACATGTAATGGCAGTTGTCAACACTCTTAGTCTGACAGAACATGTAATGGCAGTTGTCAACACTCCTAGTCTGACAGAACATGTAATGGCAGTTGTCAACACTCCTAGTCTGATAGAATATGTAATGGCAGTTGTCAACACTCTTAGTCTGATGGAATATGTAATGGCAGTTGTCAACACTCTTAGTCTGATAGAATATGTACAGGTGAGACGAATAATATCATCAAAGAATTTGAAAAACTATCGTATATATATAATTTTTAATATGAACTACGGCATTGCTTTGAAGCGAGTGCAGCTCAGTCATTGTTGCACCATAAATCAACATTAATTTGATCTGGTTAGGGAAACCAGATGCACTTTTAATGCAATAACTTGATCCTCATGTGTACTATGGGAAGAAAATGGCATTTGCTCTAAATCACAGGAAAGACATTTCTCAGGTATCTTTTTCATAATGAATTCAGGATTTATTAGCCTTTTATTCTTTATACTTTTTTCATGAGGTAAGAAGTATTAAATAATTGAAATGATGTTAAAAAATTCCTGTTTTTGAAAATCTTTCAGTTTTGTGGTTTCATCTAAACTCACTTTCTATGCATATACAGTAGTACAGGAAGTTGCAGAAGTGTTGCAACAACTTTTGATTTCAAGGTAAGAATAAATAATACATGCTAAGAGGTCTATTGAGATACTTCTTTATATAATAAGCAGGGTTCGAAATATATTAGCAGTAGTCATACATGTGATAAAAATCAGTTCAACTGCTATGCCACAACTGGAGATTTTTAAATTTGTAGCTGGAGATTTGGTCTCAAAACTGGAGATTTTTTAATCGACGTTTTTATCGACGTTTTCTCGTCTTTTTTTTTTTTTGCATGCTATAACTTCTGATTGATTTCCTTGTTTTGTTCAATTAATGAGCCAATTGAATGCCTTTTTAAACTTGTAGCACAAATTTTGCAAGTTTATACATGTGTACCAGTTCAATAAAAGATAACAACTTTGTTTATAATCTAAATAAAAAATAAGTTTCCATAATTTAAATACCAGTCCGGTCCGGTCCGTTTCCATTTCTTATACTACTTCCAGAAGTAAGTCTACCATTCCATGTGCTTTGTGACAGCTTAGACCTTGAGGTAAATGCTTTGCATGCTTGATTATAAATAAAATGATAGTTTTTGGGGATTTTTTTGGTCAGTTTTTGTTGAAGTACATTACAAATATCTTCAGAGACTGTAAGAAGTTGTAATAACTATTTTTGATGGCTGGAATCATGTTTCTAATCATCGATGATCCAAGCGATGGAAGCGTGTGTCACATGACATACACACACTCACTTAGACTTATCACAAATTAACTGCCAATCAGTGGATGGGATGGTGTTATATAACCATTAACACCCTCAATAATTAACATGCCCACTGCCTATTTACCTGTAAAAGTGTCAACAGATTAATAACCGGACGTTTGCTGATTGGTAATTATGAGGAGATTACATGTTGGTCACATTTTTTTTTCGGTACTAGAAATTTCTGATGACGGAAGATTCTGAAACGTGACGGGAGGGGCGGAAAGGACCCTTAAAAAATCAGGAGATTTTTCCTCCCGCCAAAAGAATCACATATATGAGTAGTCCACAAGTCCGAGACTAGTAACTTGGACTGGACTAGTCAAGGTTGTGCTTCAGTTAGTTCGGTTGATTAGTAGAAAATATGTAAAAATATTATAATATGAACATATAAACTACTCATCTTCTTAAACTAAGAAAATAAAAGTTGCTTTGACTGATGAGAATATAAAATACAAAAATACATAACTTGGGTAATCTGAGGTACCAACTGGGTAAATACCTGCCAAATTGGTAATTCCTTGTAACACTTTGGGACTAGTGAATTTGCCAAAGGACTAGTAAAATTTGTTTCCAACTAATCTGACTGACTAGTGAGATAGAAATGCTAAATTTGATCTCTGTTAAGTTCACTTTGGGGATGTTTGGTGCACTCTCTAATAAATAAGAGGTCTAAGGGGCCTTAACACATCTACCCCTGAACAAAAATGGAATCTACTTAAAATCAATAACATAGACTTGCCCAAATGTGCCTTTAGGGATAAATGGGTTCAGACACTCAACTGGCAAATTTCAGGATGGGAATAAGCCTCCGCGATGGTAACCTTTTTGGGATAGGGTCCTGTACCCTTCCAATTAGGAATTTTACATCACATTGGGCCAAATTGGGAAAAAAGTAACTATGTATTTGATTCATAAGAATAAAGACGCAAAGCTTGTGATTCATTTAGCTTCTCTTATTTAACTGACAAAATGGATTTCATCCGAAGACTTGGAAGTGCAGTTCACACATGTACTAAATTCTTCCTTTTATTGTTTTATACTGAATGTGAATGACATTGTGAACATAACTGGGATGTGTTTGCTTAAAATTGGGGAAAAAATAACAGATTTTGCATTGGGACCTGCATGTTGATGATATTAATCCCTGTGTTTTAATGTTTAGTTTAAACAGACTACAGAACAAGAGTGTGTTTGAACCCATGGACACAACTTTTAAGTTGATAAACTAGAGCAAGATTGGACTTGAGAGTTATTATATATATATATACATGTATATATATATATATATGGGTTGACATATCGGTGAATTGTTTTTCCAATCGAGTACTCGGTTACTTGGTCACTTGTGTAAGATTGCAGTTGCAGACCCAAATATTATTGAAAGTTGGAGGTGCAAGGAGATATTTGTTTGCCTGAGGAGCTCGAGGTATATTATCTTTTATCTGGAAAAATTTTCATTCTTAAAAGCTCTGTGGGTCATTCTACAGCTTTTGAACACTACATAAGGAAGGACCTTTTTGTCTTACCTAAAATATCACACTGGTAGCATTATAAATATTAATGAAAGATTCAGCAGGCATAAGTCGATCAAGAGCCAATTCTAGAAGACCGACCATATTTCAATGTTTTGTTTTAACTGAATTAAGCCAATCTAAATGGGTTTGATACCCTGGTACCCTACATGGATTCAGCAATGTATCGTTTTATTCAGTGAAATGATTTAATATAACTATATATATATGTACATAAAGTTGTTTTTTGAATTTCAGGTGTAAATGATAGTATTTTCTTAGTTTAAGCAGCAATTAAGCTTAACTTATCTCTTAACGGCATTGCAGACAAAATTATCTTAAAACTAAATTATTATACTGAAAACAATTCATTACATGTATATATCTCCTAGTTATGAAATAAAAAACAACTCCTGCTGGATTTGGCAAACCATGTGACACATATAAAGACACTAATTCTTGTATAAACATATATCTAACGAGGATAGACAGTGAATCAAATCAGTAAGATGTTCATTTTTATTTCTAAGTATTTCAAAAATGCAAAATACACATGATTCTTAAATTATGTTTGAGTAATCGAGTACTGATTTTAGTATTGAATAATCGGACCATCCGAGAAGTATCCTACTCAATTAACTGGTTACTCGTTGACAACCCTAATAAAAAAAGGTAATATATATTTATATGTATGTGTTTTTTTATTTACTACATTGATTGGCAATTGACTATAACTTAATAACACTAACACACACAATAAACAAACAAAAAAACGCGTTCCTTAGAGTTCTTGGCTTCTTCATTTAGTGTGACACCCTTTGGAGCCTCTTCAATTTTATGAATGAATATTGTTGGGTCGCTTAAGATAAATGTAAGCTTACCACTTTCGGTATTCTTGGTGGCTTCTTCAATATTCGCGCAGGTTTGTAGGCATCTTGTCCGAAAAATTCGACATTTTCAGTGTTCAGATCGTTGGGACTACTCTCCAAGTCCATGATAGTTCTATAAATATTAAAAGATTAACGTCATTCAAAAACTCGGAAAGTAAACAAAAACTGCATTTGAATTTTCATTCATAACCGTGCTAATCGTACGTTGGTCCAACTTTAGACTGACCACACGGTCATCATGGAATTAACAACGTAAACAACACCAATATATCTTAAAGGTAATAAGAGAAGAAAAATCGTTGCTAAAGGCGTCTTTTTACATGATACACAGGTGCGAGAATGTCGGAAGACACTTCAACCAGCAGAGCGACTGCACAGCCATCACTTACCTGACCTCAACTCACTGTTTGGAAATTAACGACAATGTTTCAAGCAGTTATTAAACATAAGACACAAACTAAACTATCGGAGTATATACAAAAGTTTACAGAAATACTTACAACTCAAAATACCTTTACTTCCAATACTTTTTCAGGAATCAACCAAGTTGGATGCCTGACCTAATTTTCAGACTCAGTATTCGTAGACTCCGAAAGTTCATGTGTCAAGTATTTCGATTGGTCCAACTTACGCAGAGCAAAATGGGGGCGCGGCGTATAGCTGGTCGATTGCGTTACAAAAATAATGAATGGACGACAGTCAATAATGCTTAGAGTGGCATAATTATTGTTTTTGCATATAATAAACATTGGCGAATCTAGACATTTTCTACAGAAAGGAGAGGGGTAGAGCTGGTAACAAATTTATAATTTTATACAATACATAGCCTACCTAGCCAGAGTTGGTCCGAGGATTTCAAGTTAGAGGGTATCAGGAGGTAATTTCGGCACTTCCAGAAACCATGTTACATCAGTGTATTGAAAGTGCTGATACGAGTTGTGTAGTCAAAAGTTTTAATGAGGCATAATACACCCAGTAGACTGAAAAAATATGCATTTTGTACACATGTTTGAAATATATTGCAGGTTAATTTCAATAAAGGGTACAATTTTCATGTCGTAAATTTTGAATTTACCGTCACAATATAACGTATCAGTCTTTTTATTGAGAAAATGCATGTTATTTCCAGTGTTTTCCAAATAAGCAAAAAGCGAGAAATCACCCAATTTTCTTTCAAATAAGAACAATACAGACCAAAACTAAAAAAATCGCATTTTTTCACATTCTTTTTCCACATTTTTTACCATTCATAGCACACGTTAGTAGTTTATAACTCGAATTTTAAATTACTTTTTAATTCGGAAAAATTAAAAGTAACTCGGGACAGACATTCGGTCTAACGTGGGTACTTATGGCTTATTTTTATGCAATAAACTGTACAGATCAACATTATGATTATAAAACCTTGTGCTTATAAACATCAATATTTTCATCGATATTAAATTTCTATGCAACAGGGCAATATTTACCCTTACGCTACACTTCCCATCAGTAGCCTTAAATCTCTAGGTCAATACGTGTACATGTAAAACATTTTCCCAACTTCAAAGGCTGCGGCGAGTTTCCGATCAGTTAAGATCACGTGATGAGGAATGACGCAATTTCTTTATCCAACTTCACAGCCTACTGCACGTTTTACGAAAGGTCGTAAGTCCTAAATCCTATCTTTTAGTCCTAACTACCATGGCAACGCATCGCTGATTGGACATTCCCATGACAATTAAGACTAAGACTTAAGTTTTAAGACTTACGACCTTTCGTAAAACAGATTTACTCAGTACTCAAGCTCAACTAACTTTTCTTGATTTTAAGGAAAAAACAAGCAAAATTTATTCTGTAACTGGACATATTTGTATATTTATGGTATACAATTGTTAATAATGGTGGAAGTTATTGTTCATTTGAAGAAAACTTCCGATTTATCAAAAAATTGTTTGAGTATATACTCAAATTTTGAGTACCATACTAAACGAATTTATTCATTTTTTACAGGAATATCATAAGTGTGACACAAAAAGTTATATGTGACTGATGTAAAATTATAACATGACCACTATTCACTCAAATTCGAAGTTTTATGAGCGATTCTGTAGTAAAATTAATAAAAATAAAAGTTGAGCTTGATTATTGAGTAAATTTGGTGAATTTGGACCCAGATCTTGCCAATACACTGTAAGGGAAACTTGACCAAAACTTATTTGCATATTGATCGTGCGCAAGAATTGTAAACAGTCCAGTCATTCACTTTTTATGTCAATTCTATCAAAAGAGTACAATGTTAAAAAAATAATTGAAAAGTAACATTCTAAAGCAAATTTATAATATCTTAAAATTCATAAAGGACGCCGAACTGACCTTTAATAGCATATACTTCAACAAGTCTTGTAGACCTATGATTTTTCAGTGAATTGTTACTATATTTTCTTAAATTTAAAAAATATATATACGATAAAAGTGTGATTTGGAAATTTCAATCTTGAAGTTGAATTTATGTTGCTGAAATGCATATACATGTGTAATTTTCCGTCAATATTATGTGTTATGAACCCCATACTGCAAAATGTGTTTTTTAACTAAAAACACAGCTGATCAAGGACGGAAGGCCAATTTTGCACTTACTGCTAAATTAAGGAATCATTGTTTTAATATTGAAACCCAACGTAAAGTATTTGACACTTATGTAAATATTTTTTTTAAATTATGGGTCAGAGTTATGGTGTCTGCATAGGCGCCCGGTGTTGAAAAAGTTCATTCCACTTTTTGTAAAAAATTTACTTCGAGTGAAGAAATCTAATAATGATTTTGTATACTTCGAACTTGGTCCATTATACATTTCACGTAAATTACGAATGATAAAATATTGGTTAAAATTGAGAAAAACAGAAAATCGTATTCTTAGAGCATGTTTAGAACAAAGAATTTTAGACAACGATGATTGGATAGTTAATATTAAGGCTGAACTTAACAATCTTGGTTTGATGTATTTATTTGAAAGCAACTGTGTTGATAAAAATAATGCTTTCTTCATAATTAAGAACAAATTGAATGATGTTTATCGACAAAATCTATTATTTAAGATACAGAACACAACCAGAGATGAATTGTATAAGCATTGAGTTGATAACTTACAAAAACCTTTCAATTCTTTATATAGAAAATATTTATCTTGTTTTAGAATGTCATCTCATTCCTTGAATATCGAGAAAGGTCGTTTTACTAATACGAATAGGTATTCTATGTACATGTAATAATTCTGATATCGAAGATGAATTTCATTCAATCCTTAAAGACATAGTATCTACGAAAATGGTTATTTTTTTTAGTCGGCAATTTTGCGGAAATATCGAAGATATGACTGAATAATGATCTTCCACGTCGACACTTTTTTGTATAATTAGCGTAATTAACGGATAAATGCTGATTTGTTGTCGTCGTCTGTAAGAATCAAACTCATTAATTATGCACAGAAACAATCCCAGAAGCACACGCAATGACCTAGATCGTATCGATATCAATCAATGGATGCTGAGGTAAGCACGTGTTGATTTATTTACAATTCGATATTTATACATAATTGTATCGTTTACATTAACGGTTTGCATGAAATTAACTTATATTTATCATTTAATCCTGTTGTGGCTGAATCTGTCAATTTAACAGGTCGGCCAGGATTTGTTTTTGCTTTGGACGCCATGCTTTTCACTATCAACAATGGAAATGCGCATGCGCAAATACAGGTCACGCTAAGGTTATATGAATATGGGCGGACTTGCAAACGAATTTTTGTCGTACCGACAAAAAAAAAAAACGTGGAAAGTTGTGAAATACAATAAAACTATACTTCTATGTGTTTTAATTCAACAATTTTTCGTTTTTTATCTCCAAATATTAACATATTTGACCCAAACAATTGAGATTGAAATATTTGAGGACATCGTAGATACTATGTCTTTAAGTCTCCAATTTATTTAGATTTAAGATTAAATTATATTAAACCATACTATTATAGAAGACCTAGCGTGTTTTAGGTTGTAGTTTTGAGTGTTAATGATGTTAAAACAATTGGAAAATATTTATATTTAGAGTCTAAAAGACGTTGTCAAATGCTAACATAAATTTCACGTTATTACCTATCCTTGTATCTACCTGTTTGTCACTCGTTCATGTAATGGTTTATGGGTATTTGTATAACCTGTATAAATGTTCTCCGATATCTCGAAGAGCCGGTCTGGCTCAGTCGATAGCGAGCTCGACTCTTGATCGTAAAGTCGAGTCCAGCCGGCGGCAGGTGGGTTTCCTGTCCTTCGGATGAGACAGTAAAAATCGAGATCCCGTGTCGCAGTAGGTGTCGGCGCGTTAAAAAGCCCTCACTGCTCAATGGCCGTAAGTGCCGAGCTTAGGGCAAAATTTGAAGCCCTTCACGGGCATTTGGTGTCGTCTCCATATGAGTGAAAAATTCTTGAGTGGGACATTAAACAACAATAAACAAACCAATATGTCGATATAACGAAACTACACCTATATATCGGTTATGTCCGTGCCATCTCAAAAGAAGGTTGAATCAGTAAACATAACCCCGCATATAAGAAATAATGCTACGGGATTTTTTTCATGGAAATTCTGTTGATTTACACTTTGGTATCTGAGATTTTTAAAAAATTTTACCACCGAGTATGTATCTATAGTCCCGAAGGATATTTGTCACTCGGTACATATACATTTAATGCATAAACAAGTACCAAAAATTGCATACTGGATGGCACGGCGCCCAGTATAAAAAGGTGTCCTTCTGTGAAGTCTATCGGGAGCACAGACTCGCAGAGATTGTTTGGTGCTCCTCGGGATGTCCTTCGGGACATTACCAACTTAACATATCTACAGTCAAAAGGTGACCAGTTATGGTAAAAACAAAATAATGCTTATGTTCCCATAAAAAATTGTCAGCTTCAACTTGATGACATTTTTGATAGTTCATTTTCTAATAATAAACCAACAATTTCAAAATGTTCTGTCAAAAATTGGAAAATATGTCATATATTAATAACTGATCAAGGGTTCAACAGCAATCTGACAAATAAGCATTACAACACCAGAAGCTGGGATCATCTAGATTGTAAATCAAATCATCTAACGTTGTTTATGGAATTGAGTGTACCTTGGGTGGTTTATGTTGGCGAAACTAAGGTGCCCTTAAATAAAAGAGTATCTGGTCATCGATTCGAGATTAATAATGGGGGTTACCAGATACCTTAACGACATTTCAACTTCCCTGACCATTCCATCTTGTCTATGAGAGTGCGTATAATTGAGAAAATATACTACTGGACCAACAATCCCACCTTGAGTACCCCCTTCCGTAGACAAAGTGAATAATTTTGGATTAAACAGCTTGGCACTGCATACCCCTATGGATGTAACGATAATATCCAAAGTGTAGGCAATCTATCAAGCCCATTGTGTAATGGTGTTAATGTGATGGAACTTTTTAAATTCTAACGTAAGACGTAAACAAAGTCACAGACATCGTTCATACAACCGACCCTACATACATGATGTCATTTTTTCATCTCTTTTACCTTACGTTAAAAAATTGGGTCCTAATCACATTCGCAGCAAACTTTATTCTGTTCCTTTTACAATTCTTAATGAACTTTTTCAGGAAGCATGAATGAACCCCTACACTGATTCTTCAACCCCAGAATACATACTGAACTCCGTTATAATGGACATCGCTTATCACAGACTGTTTAAGCCTGCACGCGTCACAAACGTGACTGTTCTGAACAGAAACATCTTTTCCTTAAACTTAAATTTACAAATAAAGGCATAGTCGCTTTAAACATTGGCAATCCCGTGTTCCACCATATTTTAAATTGAAGACCACGCCTCAAAAATTTAATTTTAAGGACCCCTAAATACCGGGAAGCCCGTTCTTTTAATTGGCGTCAGAATTTCAGTTTAGTTATGAATCCCCTCGAAAATTATGCCAGACGATGGGCTAAACATGAAGACGTAGAACCAGACACTTCGTCTGAATGGCTAAAAGCCACACGATGGCTGATAAAATCTCGTATTCGAAAACTTAAAGGGACTATGAAAACACGTTATCCTTCTGTATTTAGTGACCCAGAAGTAGTAACTGAACTGGATAGATTACATGACCAACATGTACTGGTACCAGCAGACAAAACCTCAAGTAATATAGTTTTTATTTGTAAGGCACATTACTATAATTGTTTATTAGAAGAACTTGGGTTTAATACGAATTCTGGTAATCCTACATACACACGTAGCTCACTTTCAAAGGACGAGATCCTTCAAAATCACGTGTCCGTATTACGCTCATTTGATATACCTACAACGGATACCGATTTTGAGCTACCATATTTATATTGGATACCTAAACTTCATAAAACCCCATATAAGCTAAGATACATAGCAGAATCCAGCAAATGTTCTTCCGAGCCTTTATGTTTACTCCTTACCAAGATATTAACAACCGTTAAGGAGAAACTTCAACAATACTGTACAGTTGCATATACCAGAAGCGGTCTAAATCAGATGTGGATACCAAAAATTTCTATACAGCTTTTAGAAAATTTGAAGGCACAGAATTTTTCTCGAATTCACAGTATCAAAACATATGTCTTATCTACTCTTTACACAACTATTCCACATAAAAAAATAAAAGAAATACTTTTTAGCATCATAGACAACTGGCTTAGCGCCCCCACTTTTTTGGCAAAGATAGAAATAGCTGTTGAAAATTAAGGCTTAGCGCCTATATGTTTCTGGCGTGTGTGTGTTTTAAGTTGGTTTAGCCCCCCACTTTCAATTTGCTTCCGACAGTGTTGTATGAGTTGTGTACCATACAACTGGAACCGAAAGAAACAACAACCGAAATTAAATGATTTGACAGAATTGATATATCATTATCAAATATATTTGCTAAAGTCAGCCAAACAGACATGCTCGCTTGAGGCTCAAGATTCAAAAGCTGAAGCAAAGAACGGTTTTTTTGCATGAATAAAGTATAAAAATAATACTGTAGATGCAGTTTATTTTGTGTTATAAGTAATTCAATGAATAATGCTTCAATACAGTGGATCGGTATAATATAATAAATATAACATTCCTGATCGAGTGGTAGTGGAAATTGTCAGCCCTTGAAAATTATTGTCAGGAATGTTATATTTATATAATATCGACGACGTCTTGTTAATAATGACAATTTTCATACATATGTCAATGCAATATATCCCCGCGAACTAGAAATTAAAGATACAACAGAATCAAGCATACACGCTTCATACTTAGACATTTTATTTAATATAGACACAGACGACAATTTGGCAACTAAGCTATACGACAAACGCGACGATTTCAGCTTTCCCATCGTAAATTTTCCACATTTAAGTAGTGATATCCCTCAGTCACCCGCATATGGAGTTTATATTTCACAAATGATCGGATATGCCAGGGCTTGTACAACATATGAATATTTCATATACAGAGGTAAACTACTCACTGACAAAGTATTGACACAGGGATATCGAAAACCGCGTTTAATGTCAATGTTCCGCAAACTTTATGGTCGGTATAATAGTCTTGTTTGCGATCACTCTGTTTCACTCAGTGACTTGTTGAATTGCCTTTTCGTTGGTGGTTGTTGAGACGTCTGTACCAATAGTGATGAGGGTTTGCTCCTCACGTATTTCATTGGACTTGACTGTAGACTCACGGCGTGTGTGACCGGTCGACAGAGGATGTTTACTCCTCCATGGCACCTGATCCCACCTCTTGGTTTCCAGAGGTCCGTGTTTGTCCATTTTTACCGGATTTGTATCTCTGTCATGGACATTCTGTTGATTTATACTTTGGTATCTGAGATTGTTTATATTTGTTAATTTTACAAGACATAGACTGATAGAGGTTCATTTATAGCTCTCAGACACATTATTATTACCTTTTTCTTCTTAAAAGAATTGAAAACCTGAGGCGAAGTCTCAAGTGAGCTATTTTGATCACTCCCTGTCCGCGCCCGGCGTCTGTCCATAAACGTTTCATATTTTCAACTTCTTCTCTGAAACCACTGGAGGGATTTTGACGAAACTTGACAGGAAGCAAGTGCTCAAGGTCCTTTACCAAGTTTGTAGTTTTCCGCCAGATGGGGCCAGGAATGGATCCAGAGCGGGACAGAATATGTCCCAAAAGGTACCCCTATAAAAACCTTTGACTCCAGAACCGCTGCATGAATTGAAAAACAGATTGGTTCTGGGTGATGTACATGGATCTATGATTCAAGTTTGTATATTTCATAAAAATCGGAATATCAATTTTTGACGGGTTTTGAGGTCTTTTCAGCCTTTGTCATTTACATTAATTTTTGCATGATTCCCATTGCATTCACTTTGATGCATTCATTCAATGTGTGTTACTTGTAATTAGGTAAAGACATGTTTTTGTGTAAGAATTTTGCAGAAATTTAATATCTAGAATTTTGTATGAAATTTTCAAGACTGCAAAGAAGGGGGGTACATTTTTCACACTATCAGCTTTTGTTTCAAAACTACTGAAGGAATTTTGACGAAACTTTACATGAAGCAAGTGCTCAAAGTCCTTGATCAAGTTTGTAGTTTTCAGCCAGATTGGCCAAGGGGTGGATCCCGGGCGGGGCAGAAAAGGTCCCAAAAGGTATCTCTTTAAAAATCTTCTCCAGAACTACTATATGAAATGAAAAACAGATTGTTTATGAGTGATCTAAATGGATGTATGATTCAAGTTTGTATTTTTCATAAAAATAGGAATATTAATTTTTGACGCATTTTGAGGTCTTTTCAGCCTTTGTCATTTTCATTCATTTTTGCATGATTTCCTCAATTATCTCCCCTTGCATTCACTTTATGCATTCATTTAATGTGCTTTCCTTGTAATTAGGCAAAAACATGTTTTTGTGCAAGAATTTTGCAGAAATTTAATTTCTAGAATTTTGTATGAAATTTTCAAGACTGCAAAGAAGAGGGGGGTGCATTTTTCACACTATCAGCTTTTGTTCCAAAACTACTGAAGGAATTTTGACGAAACTTTAAGGAAGCAAGTGCTCAAGGTCCTTTATCAAGTTTGTAGTTTTCAGCCAGATTGGCATAGGGATGGATCCAGGCCGGGGCAGAATAGCTCCCAAAAGGTACCTCTTTAAAAATTTTCTCCAGAACCACTGCATAAATTGAAAAAAACGGATTAATACTGAGTGATCTACATGGATGTATGATTTAAGTTGTTTTTTTCATAGAAGTCGGAATATCAATTTTTGACGCGTTTTTGAGGTCTTTTCAGACTTTTCATTAATTTTTGCATTATTTCCTCAATTATCTCCCCTTGCATCTACAATGACGCATTAAAGTGTTTTATTTGTATATTGTTGATGAAATGTTTTTGTGCAAGAATTTTGTCGAAATTTGATTTCTAGAATTTTTGACGAATTTCTTAAAACAGCAATATTAATGGTTCTTGGCCAGATCAGCCACCATGTACATATTCTTCTGGGTCTTCTTTCCACATTTGTAGATGGTTCTCAGGTGAGCGATTGAGGCTGTGTTAAGAATTGGATATCATCGATACAATTTCAGATCTTTAGCTGATAATAAGTGAATATTGTCTATATTTTGACCCAATGCAAATTTTGTTTTACACATAAATTTTCATATTCATACATGCTGGAATAATAAAAAAAACGCAAACGAAAACATCTTAACCGATATGTAGGGCAAACGCAACCAATAATACACAGCCGATAGTCCAAATCGATAAAATCTAATCCAGGGTGGATCCAGGATTTCGAGTTAGGGGGAAGAGTATAATATATAATTGTTTTCCGGTAGGTCTAATTTAAAAGCTCTGGAAAAAGTCTTTTTCTGGATTCCAGACATGATATTAATACATGTAGATATATAAAAAAAAAACAATTTTCAAAGGGCGGTTGCAACCCACACAACCTCCCTTAAATCTGCCAATGGAATCCTAGGGGTTCGGGTGTATGCTCCAACCGTACATTTTTCGAATTTAGCAAGCTACAAACATCTTGCTAGGAGTCTGTGGTATACACCGCCGGATATATATATATATATATATATATATATATATATATATATATATATATATATATATATATATATATATATATATATATATATATCACAACGCCGATTTTTTTTATTTATCTATGTACTTGTGTGAATTATTTCATATCACATTTATGATATCTACATTCTCCTTTCTGTTGAGTTGACCAAATTGTTCCAAATAAGTAAAATACTTGGGCAGAAATAAGTGCACAAAACATATTGTAAGTATTGCTTATACATGTATTGGAATACACACATTTAGCCACTGGATCGTTGTCACCGGTGATGGACCGTCTGGGACCTCGAGAGTGTATAGAAACCCAGTACCTTGTATTTCGGGACCAACAGATTACTGATTATTTAGTAGGATTTTGTAATACATTTAGATTATTTATTGTGCCTTGTATGACACCACTTTTTATTTGGGAAATATCAAATTCGAGTTCAACTGATGAAGTCTTATTGACAGAAACGATAGCCTTGAAATTTTATAAAACTGTAACTTTGGTAATGATAATAACATATATTGCTTCAGTCCAAGAAACACTGATTTAGAATTTTGGTAATCGCTTCAAAAGTACCACATTGATAGACTGATTAAACCTAAAAAAAATGAAGGGTAGTTTTGTGACAACTAGGGGGCTGTAGCAAAATGTAAGTTATATTTTACCAATTATTTACACATTACATTTATGTAGGCGTAGATACCGGGGCGGCAAGGGCGTCCCCCCTCCCACACTTTCTCACATACCAATTTGTAAAACACATTAACACGCCTGGAATCCAGCAAAAAGGCATCCAAAAACTTTTAAAAATGATAAAAATTGTAGACTCTCTAATCATGTACATGTATGTTTGCTGAAACACATTTTATTTTTGATAAATGATATGCATGTCAATTTAATGCAATATTTGGTGGGAATAACAACGAGTCGCAATTTTTTAATGTCTGTGCTTTGACATTTAAACATGTGCAATGCGAAGCATATCCTGGACCACGGGGTATGGGTATTTTTGTGTCTGGAAGCTAGAGGATACCTCATCGGGCTTCCGAATTAATCCATCAACGCAATTTTTAACGGTAAAGTGGTCATAACTCAATGTATGGAGGATACTAGGCCAGAATTCTGTTCCGATTTTAATAACTTTTTTTTTGCTGGTCCAATCTTCTTTTGAGAAGGATAATCAAAGTGGTTTATTAGCGGATTGCTATGCGTATTTTCGTATCTGGATGCAGAAAAAAGGGATTCCAAATTAAAAAAAAATATCTGAAAGATGCGTAAAACCATACTCCTAATGAAATATTGCCTCACAATTAATCCAATACCTAGACATATGTGCAGTGCTGAGGGAGAGTGCCGCCTACAGTTGATAAAATAAGTGTAAAATCTTTCATTTTTCTATAAAATGTCGAAAAATTAAAGACAAACCAAAAATTTCCACTCGACGAATATTTTTTAAGATTTACAACACTCCAACTTGAAATCATCACTCTACTGTTGATAAGGTATGCATTGCATAAACAATTTTAATTTAAGTTTAATTAATGTCACCAGTCTCAAACCTAACCCCTTTTAAAACCGCCTTTTCATTTGCTTCCTACACCACTGAATAAAGAATGCACCATTTTCACGCACATGTCGTCTTGTTCCACAAAAGTTTCTGGATCCGCCCCTGTAATCCATATTCAATATTGTGAACGGTTGTGCCCCTCACTTTTCTTGACCGAAGGTACGCCTCTGCACGATGTATACTGATAAACACGTCCGGAATATTTATTAATGGCGGTTGCAGGAATTTTTTGTAAGGGAACTAAGGGGAAACGTTTACCAAACGTGTTGCAGAATACATGCCTCACTACATGGATATTTCAATGTGACGGTTAGGTTGCGAGACAAGAATGATCATCCTTCGAACTAAAGACAATTGCTAATATAAGGGTCCTGTGGTATGCCCCAGCTAGGTAACCTCTTTAATTTAGCAGTTTTCAGCAAGTGAAGTGCCACATTGATTATCCTCACAATGAAAGCAACGGACATATTCAAAACAAGGCTGGAATGATAGGGGAGGGGGTCTGGAGTATGCTTCTTCGATACATTTTGGGATTTTACAAATTCACTAGTAAAATTACATTGATGTGTTAAACCTAGTTTTCTTAGTAAGGCCCAATTTTCCTTGAATTAAATATATAGTAATTCTCAGTTACCCACATCAACTGGAGAAAACTAGGTTTCACTGAGAAAAACTAGGTTTAACAAAATAACATTTGTGAGTATTGATATGATTTCGGCAGAGTTAAACCTAGATTTTCTTAGTCAAACATAGTTTTTCTGCATGGTTTATTCAAATTGCAACGTCAAAATCACATTATTTTTTCTCGTAACTTACACTGACTGAAAAAAACTACAGACTAAACTGGGAGAAGTACAGGAATAACTAAGTTTGACTAATTCATGTGATTTTGGTAAGGCATATACATGTACATGATAGTGACATTATAGCATATCACTTTTTTGTGCTAATTTTCGTCTTGTTTCCTTATGTTTCTGTTTCAATTTATAACTTTTATAATTTAATCAGATATATGCCGTAGACCGAATTTCTACCCCGATTTTAAGTTATTAACTACTTGTTTGTTTATTTATTTATTTATTTGGTACAAGTAACCTCAAAACGCAGTCGAAATTTCTTTCGGAGTTGTTCCGCCCATGAAGTACATGTATCCATGAACCATTTCCCAGACTTTTTGTAGGTCTTTACGAGGTGACATAAGATAAGTCACTTTAAATTGTTTAGTTAGTGTCATTTGTCGACTTTGAAATTGATAGTAAGTTGACTTTTAAATTTAAAATTTAAAAACTTAGTAAATGACATTAGCATCCAACTCAAAAGTCCTGATCGTATAATAACTGAAATTTATCAATTTTCTTGAATCCTACAAACCACCTCTCGTCGGACCATGAAAGACAACTCAATACACTGAGATTTGATACAAGAACGTTTTTACTTTTTTTGTTTTTTTCAAATAGATACAAATGTATTTGCAAACTAAAATGGATACTAAGTTAATCAATGTTCTGTCATGAACAGTTGTACAGAAGATGAATATCAGTATCAAAAGATACACGTGAAGGTATCCATCTCTTACACAGAGTCGTCGGTCCTTGCACTGTCAACGTCTAAAAAGAGGTCCCAAAACACGCTGTCATGTAACCCACAGGATGTATATTATAACCAAATTACACAGAGTATGGAAACTCTTCTCAGAAATATAGTCCCTATATTTATATCCATTTCTAAAAAGTATTTTCACCTCAAATAGTATTTTTTCTATGTCAGCACTAAAAGATATGCAAAAAGACCGATATTTGATAAAGAGCAAAATCTATTGAAGATTTCATATATTTTGCCAGAAAAAAATATCGTTGATGGATTAACTCGAAAACCCGATGAGGTATCCTCTAGCTTCCAGACAGAAAAAAGTAGCCATTTCCTCGTGGTTCAGGGTATGCTTCCCAGAAGTGTTCATTTATTAAAGCCCGAGAGTTGATTATCACGTTGCGACTCGTTTTTATTCCCACCAAATATTGCATTGAATTGGCGTGCGTATCATTTATCAAAAATAAATTGAGTATCAGCAAACACAAATGCACGAACATGATGAGGAGGGAGTCCAGAAATTTTTTTATTTTAAAAGTTCTGGGAAGCCTTTTTCTGGGTTCCAGGCGTATTGATAATGTATAATAAAAAAAATTGGTATTTCAGAAAGTGTGGGGAGGGCGCCGCCCCGGTACCTGCGCCTACATACATGTAATGTGTAAATAATTGGTAAGATATAATTTCCTTTTTCATACAAGGCAAAATGTGCCAAGATTACAAATAAATTTTCATAGTCATACAATCTGATTAGCGAGTTTTCGGGGCGGAAAGTCGAGATGGCACAAATCAGCCACCATGCAAATTGTCTAGAGTAAGGATACTTTTATATTCATAGCCATTTTTAAAAGTATTTTCGCATCACATATTTAATGCCAAAACTAAAATTTATACAAGGATGCGATTAGCATATAAAGAGCAAAATCTAGAGTAAATTTATATTTTGGAAGAATTTGTAAAAAATCTAGACGTTGACAGAGATAATTCAGGGTGCAAGGACCGACACCTCTGTGCAGGAGATTGCTTAATTGAGACAGAGAGAGAGAGAGAGCAAGAGCAAGTTCCGACAACTTTGTGTAAGAGATAGTTCCGGCGGACCAGAATACGCTTATATTTTTGCAAATAGATGCATACTGAAAATATAGTTCGTTATTTTGAAAAATATAGGCCAAGATTGCTAAATGGAACGAAATATGGAATAAAATATTCCCTGAGATAGTATTAGTCAAAATTAGTAAAACATCGGCCTGAGCCAAATGCTTGTGGTGGCGTGGCCTATTGCGATCCTCTTTTGTCTGTTGTGTGACAACCATTGGTAAATTGTAATCATTTAGTTACTTCTCAAGAACAAATAGGCCAGTTTTAACTATATTTGGTCAGAACTGTCAACATAAAGCTCGCGAATGAATACGGTCTAAGTTCCACAAGGGTTCCAAAAAGAGTCTAAATTTGGATCATCTTTAAAAATCTTCTCATAAACTTTAGTATTCACGATTGTTAAATCAATGTCTATAAAGCTTGCGAATGAAATCAAAATCTGATCAGAAACTAGCTATGAGGGAGTGCTTCAAACGACACAGGGCACAGTTTATACAAATAGCTTATTAACTAAAAACTGATTGACAACTTGTACACAAAGATATGAGAAAGTTTATATGATATATCTAAGGATCACTATTATCCAAGGTCACAGACACCTGAGTAAATGGCAAATATCAGGTTTTCGTATTTTCTTTTAGACTTTTTATACTTCTCCTCAAGAACCAATGAGCCAATTTACACCAAACTTGATAGGAACTATTCCCATGCGAAGCCACATAGACGAGTGAACGCCAAAGGAGCTGGAACCTATCGGGCTCTTAAAGGGTAAAAACTTGATGCATCCTCAAACATATTTTTCTCATGAACCAATAGTCCTCATATTCCAATAGTCATAATTTACTCGGGTGACCGTTAAGGCAGATGGGCCTCTTGTTATTCATAATCGCCATTCTAAACTGTAAAAGTGGGGTTTGCAATGTCTGTCGCCCTGACATGTACATGAGTGTATTATAGTTATGTAAATACTGCACTGGTCATAGATATTAATGGAATCTACCCCTACCTTGAGGGGATGACAAAGGAATCTCAATCCGAGGATAAGATTCTTGAATGACGAACCCGAGACTTGCCGAGGGTTTGTAATTCAAGAATCTTATCCCGAGGGTTGAGATACCTATGTCATCCTCTTAAGGTAGGGATTGATTATTTTTTTCCCATGTTTTAAATGCATGCACATATTTAGATCTACGCAAATGGAATCCGACATCATGCACTGCACGCACCCTACATCGTATAAATTGTATTGTGACGTCACAGCGCATGTAGCTTGTCAATACCCTAGGGGTTGACAAGGAACCCACTCCCCTTTAAAATAAAGGAAACATCTGTGAACAATGGGAGATCAATGTGTCACTGCCACTTTATATTTTTATTTCTTTATAAATGTCGACAGGTGCGCACAAACCAAAGTAATGTGAAATGATTGTATGATTATACGCATGTGACACCCACATATTTCTTAGTGTATGTTAGCGTGGTACTCTCACATTTATAGTAAAACAAATCCTAATCAAAGCATTAGGGACAAGACCCTCATAGTGCTCCTTGCCCATGACCCATTTGTTTTTGGAGTCTACATTCTTTCCTTTATATTTATAAAATATATACGGTGTAACCACATTTGGATGGAGTCTTGTTTGACCATATATTCCCGATATATCTAAAAAAAATATCATGTTTTGGAGAAAAGAATATAGACTCGAAAACAAGGGTGTCATAAGGTGGGGCAATAAGAGGGTCCTGTCCAACAGTACCCTGGAATCAAAGGTGTACCATTCGTGACCTCGTATCAGTACTAAGGGTATTATGCTAATGACGTAAATCATCAGCTCAACAACGATAGTACAAACATTCCAACTCCCCACCCCATCTCAGAGTTGTTGATCCTTGTCCTCTCCTTACTAGAATAATAAAAACATAATACCAAAGTTATAGCTTTGCAAAAACGCCAAACGCTCATTACGATCCTTTCTGTCAATAAGACTTCATCAGTTGAGTTCGAATTTAAAATAGATGTTGAGTTCCGAAACAAAAGGTGGCATCACACAAAGCCAAAAAATTCTTACTTCCGCCCAAGAGTAAACTATCTTGTTATCTGCTAAGTTAGCAAATGAAACTGAGATGACCAATTACTGGTATTTCAACACAAGTCGATTATTTCAAACTTAAGTAATATTAATTTCTTATGGATAACACCATTATATAAATTAGACTTAGCTTTAGTATTTGACCTTGTATGATACCCCTTTGTCTTATGGCACTAATATATCTAAATATATTTTGAATTCGAGCTCAACTGACGAAACGATCGCCTCGAGCACTTATTTTGCGTTTTTTTTGACGCTACTTTTTGGTACTATACATGTGTGTTATAACATTTACAGCCACTGGGTCTTTGTCACTACTGGTGGACAGTTTTAGTCCCCAAGAGTATACATAAGCCCAGTACCAGGGTCTGTTACCTTAAAACAATTAGCCCTTGATTACATACCACGTTTTCTTTCGGAAATAAACATCTATAGCAAATTCGAGCTCAATAGACCATTTTCAATTTCTTACGTAATCCGTTTTTGGGTCCGGGTTTTTCATGCGCCGATTCAACTTCGTTAGCCCTAGCGATTTCCGGTTTGTGTCTTTGCAGTGAACAGGAAATAAAATATTTTTATCTGAAGAGCAAATTATTGTCACTAGTCTATTTATGTCAAAAAACAAATTTACGTTAACGTCTACACTCTATACCAAACATGGAATATTGTGACATTTTTATTTATTGTATGAAATCGAGCATTTTATTTCTTGGTCGACGCAAATAAACATAGCGGAAATAGCTAGGGCTAACAAAGTCGAAGCGGCGCAAGAAAAATCCGAATCCAAAAACGGATTTCGTAAGAACTTGAAAATGGTCTATTGATGAAGTCTTATTGACAGAAGCGATCGTATTGATTGAGCATTTGTTTTGGCCGCTGTTTTGTGAAAACTACATGTATATATTTGTTTTGGTAATATTACTTCTGTACCAGCCGATTATATTATACTAAAGTCGTATTTGGCTCAGATAGCACCATTTTAAATTTTAAACTTCTCAAAGCTAAGATATAGATGGAAATACATTTATATCAAATTCGAGCTCATCTGATGAAGTCTTATTGACAGAAGCTATCGGCTTGAGCACGTGTTTTGGTCTCTTCCGTAAAACTATATTTTTGGTATTGTTAATAATATTTATAACCACTGGGTCGTTGCCACTGCTTATGGACCGTTTGAGGCATATATAAGTCCAGCATCTGGTATTTCTGTACCAGCCGATTATTTTATACTAAAGTAGTACATTTCTGTATTTCGCTCAAATAACACCATTTAAATTCTAAATCTTATAAAGCTAAGATTACAGTGGGTAGTCTTAGACGAATTTTACAATACATTTAGATTTAATATTTGGCCTTGTATGATACCACTTGTATCAAGGGTGTAGGACACCACAACTGCCCCCACACTTTTGAAACTGGGGAGGGTACAAGTATGTTTGTGCTCCCCGCACTTTTTGACGTAATTTCTTTTATCACAAAACCACAGTTTTTTTTTAAATATTTGATTTTTTCAAAGCAATAGTTATAATTTTTGAATAATTGATTTTCCAGAATCCGTACTTACTACATGTATTGCCAGAATTTTCGAGCCTCGCTACGCTCGGACCAAACAATTACAAATGATACGCATGTCAATTTAATGCAATAGTTGACCTGAATAGCAACGAGTCGCAATGTGATAATTACCTCCCTGGACATTTCTGAGAAGCATACCCTAAACCACGGGGATACGGCGATTTTTGTGTCTGGAAGCTAGAGGATGCCTCATAGGACTTCCGAATCAATCCATTAACAATACGTTTAACGATAAAGAGGTCATAATTCAATGTCTGGAAGATACTAGGCCAAAATAGTAACTTTTTTGCTGATCCTACCTTCTTTTGAGAAGGATAATCAAAGTGGTTTATTAGCGAATTGCTATGCGTATTTTCGCGTCTGGATGCTGTTATGAGGGTTAATGGGTGCGTGTTTACAATTATTTGTACTTGTTGAACTTAGTGCATCTGGACCTTTGTTTGTGTTTTTGTTCAAGGACATTCTAACTCTGTCACCATGTTACCATTTTTAGCCATAGGGGTTTCCCGAATCTTCTAGAAAGCCCATTTTCTTGGTTGTTCCTATCTAGTGATTTCTAGAACTGTTTTAGAGTATATATAGAGAGAGAATGTCAGGTTTTTAGGGCCAGAACAAGCAGACAAGTTTATCACAAGTGAAGTTTATAACAAGTTTAGAACAGCTGATACTATTTTTGAGACCAAGTTATAGGAGAGCAGACCATATTTTTATATTGGGATTTATGTGAGATTAGTACACATCACTATTACATACAAATTGGAATTTATTGTGTATTTAGGTGAATCCTTTTAATATTACTTTCGGACTGGAATTTATTGTGTATTCGTGTGGATCTCTGAACCGGAATTGAACTGTGAGTTGTGATTTTAATTACTGTAAACTGTCATTTAGATTAAGTTTTTATTTTGTTATTGTTAATAAAATTTATCAATTTACTTTACTGTTTTCTTGATTTTTGCTGGCATATTTTAAGATAATTCTGACCTCATAACAATGCAGAAAAAGGGATTCCAAATTTAAAAAAAAAAGCTACGGTATCTCAAAGATGCGTAAAACCCTACCTCTAATGAAATATTGCCTCACAACATAGAAATATGTGTAGTGATGAGGGAGAGAGTGCCGCCTAAAGTTGATAAAATAGGTGTAAAACCTATCATTTTTCTAATATTTAAAAATATCGAAAAATTAGAGACAAATTGAAATCATCACTCTACTATTGATGAGGTATGCAATGCATAAACAGTTTTAATTTAAGTTTAAATTTTAATTTTTTAAATATAAACAAAGTTTAATTAATATCACCAGCCTTAAACCTACCCCTTTTAAAACCACCTTTTGATTTGCTTCCTACGCCACTGAAAAAAAGTTACGCCCCTCTTTGAAAATTCCTGGATCCGCCCCTGTAATCCATTCTCAATAATTTGAACGGTTGTGCCCCCCCCCCCCCCCCAGTAACACAGTTTTGACGCTTTTGTTTCGCCTGCGAAGCGAGACGTAGAGATCACCTCCAAATGTTTTATAGAAATAGTCACACAGTTTTGACGCTTTTGTTTCGCCTGCGAAGCGAGGCATAGAGAGATCACTTCCAAATGTTTTATAGAAATAGTCACACAGTTTTGATGCCTTTGTTTCGCCTGCGAAGCGAGACATAGGGATAACTTCTAAATGTTTTATCGAAATAGTCATACAATTCTGACGCTTGACGAGACATAGGGATCACTTATTCCGTCCGGCGGAGACGACGTCGTTAACATTTGGTTTCCGGAGCAGAACTACTAAACCATAGGATGGATTGGAACCATATTTTACACAAATGATCTCCATGTACCCTAGATATGCCTTTCGGGGTACTAAGGTCGGTCTGACCTAGGTCATGGTCACTGAAAATCAGAGCAGAACTCCCAAACTTCTTGGTGGATTGGAACCGTACTTCATTCACACAAATTATCCCCAGGTACCCTAGATGTTCCTTTTTGGGTACCAGAGCTATTTTGACAAAACCTCTGGAAACTAGGTTACGGTCACTTAAAAATCGTTACCAGATCAGGACTCCTAAACAGCTGGATGGATTGGAACCATACTTCGCACAAATGATCCCAATTTATGTACCCTAGATATGCCTTTTGGGTACCGTATCTGGTCTCACCTGATTAATGGAAATAATGTCACAGTCACTGAAAATCGTTTCCGGAGCAAGACTCCTAAACTACTAGGTGGATTGGAACTGTACTTCACACAAATGATCCCCATGTACCCTATATGTCATTGTTGCGCCTTTTTGGGTATCGGAGCTGGTCTAACCTGATTCCTGGAAAGTAGGTAACTGCCACTGAAAAATCGTTTCCACAGCAGAACTCCTAAATTGCTAGGTCGATTGGATCCCTACTTCGCACAAATTACACCCCATGTACTTTAGATGTGACTTTTGTGGTTATACGGTCGGTCTGACCCACTTTCTTTAAAGTAGGTCACAGTCACTGAAAATCGTTTCCGGAGCAGAACACGTAAACTGCTTCGTGGAGTGGAACCATACTTCACTCAAATGATCACCGTGCACCCTAGATTTGACTTCTGGGTTACCACAGTTGGTCTGACCTACTTTCTGGGAAGTAGGTCACGGTTTTTATTTACTATTATTATTATCATTGATTATATGTTATAAGGATAACTTAACTAAGTTGTTTATGGAATATAGTCACATTAGACAGGTGGTCTTTCATGAGAGGTTCCACTGAATAACGGAAGTAAAAACACACAAAAGTTTTAAATATTATTTTTTGACAATAATTTTATTACTCGGAACCATGTAAATATTTTGATACTCCTATTGACTTCAAACGCGTTAATTTAAAAAAAGTGCATACACCCAAAATAACTCACTTTTGGCACGCCACTGTACACAATAAATACAGTGCTTATCAATCCACTTATGCAGCATACCTTTTTTACAAACATTTAGACTCCCTTTACTGTTTGCTAACACGTTTACCTCAGAAAATGCATAATTTTCATTTACCCGTGTACCTCCTCAGAGAATTCGTATTTTTCATTTACTCTTCTGTTCTATCTGACACGGAAATCACAGACCTAAAAAGTTTTTATCAATTACTATTTTCGTAATATTAAGCTTATCTGACGCACTATATCCGGTTATTACGCCCCCTAACCATACACTACGCGCAAGGGTTACGTATCCCCGGGGGAACGAATCTAATTTCAAAAGAAATAATTAATTTGAAAGGAAATATCTGAATTTAAAACAGAAATGATTTACCACTCAAGCACACCTTACACGGGCACTGACTTTATAAAACTGTAGTTTCAGGGTTCTGGATAAAATATCGATTCCTCCAAAACAATGCTTATAAATTACGCATATTAGATGTTTTAATCATTCAAAACTTGGAAATTGAAAACATACTTAGTATTGCTGAACAATTCGATAAAGAGTTGTAATCTAATTCTCTGGAAATTTTAAAACTCAGTAAATCGATGGTGGCCATTGCTAATTAAGTAAGACTACCAAATTTTTTATGACGTAAAATATACTCGTCTACTGTATATATCCAGATTGTACAGATAGGATATTACTTCCGACATTTTTAGTACAAATACAAATATTCTATACTAGAAACAAAATCTGACTATGTACAGCACATCTGATATGATATTTGCACCACATTGGCCACGTGATGACAGGCTATCATGCTGACATGTGAGATAATTTTGTTAACATATAACAAAAGACATGTTAGATAACTTTGTTAATAAATCCATGGTGACATGTCAGATATCCATGTTAAAGACTTACAATAAATGGTTCCACGTAAGATAACTATGTTAATATCTCACAAATCCATGGTGACGTGTATGATAACTATGTTAATATCTCACAAATCCATGGTGACGTGTAAGATAACTATGTTAATATCTCACAAATCCATGGTGACGTGTAAGATAACCATGTTAATATCTCACAAATCCATGATGACCTGTATGATAACCATGTTAATATATCACAAATCCATGATGACCTGTATGATAACCATGTTAATATCTCACAAATCCATGGTGACCTGTATCATAACCATGTTAATATCTCACAAATCCATGGTGACATGTAAGATAACTATGTTAATATATCACAAATCCATGATGACCTGTATGATAACCATGTTAATATCTCACAAATCCATGGTGACCTGTATCATAACCATGTTAATATCTCACAAATCCATGGTGACCTGTATGATAACCATGTTAATACCTCACAAATCCATGGTGACATGTAAGATAACCATGTGAATATCTCACAAATCAATGGTGACATGTAAGATAACCATGTGAATATCTCACAAATCCATGGTGACATGTATGATAACCATGTGAATATCTCACAAATCCATGGTGACATGTAAGATAACCATGTGAATATCTCACAAATCCATGGTTACACGTAAAACAACTATGTTAATATTTCCAAAATCCATGGTGACACGTGTAAGACAACTATGTTAATATCTCACAAATCCATGGTGACACGTAAGAAAACTATGTTAATATCTCACAAATCCATGGTGACACGTAAAACAACTATGTAAATATCTCACAAATCCATGGTGACACGAAAGAAAACTATGTTAATATTTCAAACATCCATGCTTACATGTAAGACAACAGTTAATATCCAAAATCCATGGTGACACGTGTAAGACAACTATGTTAATATCTCACAAATCCATGGTGACACGTAAGAAAACTATGTTAATATCTCACAAATCCATGGTGACACGTAAAACAACTATGTAAATATCTCACAAATCCATGGTGACACGTAAGAAAACTGTTAATATTTCAAACATCCATGCTTACATGTGAGACAACAGTTAATATCCAAAGTTATGCGTAAGACAACTATGTTAATATCTTACAAATCCATGGTGACACTCACAAATCCATGGTGACACGTAAGAAACTATGTTAATGCCTCAAATCTATGGTGACACGTAAGACAACTATGTTAATATCTCAAATATCCATGGCTACACGTAAGACAACAGTCAGTATCTTTAAAATCCATAGTTATGTGTAAGATAACTATGTTAATATCTCACAAATCCATGGTGACACATAAGGAAACTTTTAATATCTCAAAAACATCCATGGTTACAATTAAGACAACAGTTAATATCTTAAAAATCCAGAGTTATGCGTAAGACAACAATATTAATATCTCACAAATCCATGGTGACACGTATAAAAACTATGTTAATGCCACAAATCTATAGTGAGACGTAAAACAACTATGTCAATATCTCAAAAATCCATGGTGACACGTAAGGCAACTATGTTAATACCTCACAAATCCATGGTGACATGACTGACACCTTATTTGAGGTATAACAAATGTATCAACTAGCGATTCAGCTATGATATTGAAAAATTGACGTGTAAATTTCTCACAACAACATGGACAACTACGTTGACATATAAAATAACTATTGACATGCCAGCTAACCTTTTTATGTCAGATTACTACACAAATACCGGTACTCCAATAACTACATTGAATGTCGGCATATCTTTTCTATTAACATTACTATGCTAATGTCTCAAATTCATTTTTTCTATTTTAGTTAAGATGTTGTATATTTTCCCAATTTTCGAACCCTGGACCCAGATTTTAGGAGTTAGGAAAACCCCTGAATGTCGATTGATAGCTTGCATGTTTTAACAAACATAATTCTGAAAAGAAATATTCAGCGATTACGAGAGAGAGAGAGAGAGAGAGACAGAGACTTTTTAGAGCTACCGCGTCTCATTTTGGTACCAGCCTTTAAGAGGAATATATCTAAGATAAGTTTACAGTCAATTAAACTCTATAAACACTTGATATTGAGTGTGCATAATGATTACACCTTTTAAGGATAGGTTTGCAAATTATGTCTACAGTATAAAGCCGATAGATTCACTTTTGTGTTCGTACCATCTCATTCCAGTGTTATGTTGTGTAAATGACCAAACTTTAAAACATACACGTGTATGAAGCGCCCACACATTAGATGTACTTAAAGTTAAAATTTGAAAAAAGATCATGCTCTGCTGTTTCCGTTGAGATAAAATCATGAGTCTCCTTTTCTCTTTAAAGTGACCTTAGACGCAAGTTCATAAGTTCTTCAGGTGAATACTGAAAATCCTTCAGCAACTTGTAATTAATCTACTTCTGATTTTGTTTTTCACTTTTTAAGTTAAAATATTTTGCCAATGATGTTTACTTTGTACATCTTGAAGTCTGCAAGCTATCTCATATTGTGACAGTTCATAATATAGCATCAGGTGCTCCGATTTTAAGATGTATAGGCCTAGAGGATATTTGCCAATTTTTGATGAATAACATTTTTATACAAGTGAATAACTTAAAAATTAAAACTTAAACTTGTTTATACATATACATTAACACTTGATTTAGAACAAATGGTACTATTGGGGACAGCAATAAACGGTCTATATGACCAGGTTGACTTTATACACAGGTGGTCGATAAAGCAAGTTTTACTATATATATATATATAGAGAGAGAGAGAGAGAGAGAGAGAGAGAGAGAATCCACTGTATATGTATATATATATATATATATATATATATATATATATATATATATATATATATATATATTATATATATATATATATATATATATATATACAGTCGATTCCTCTTAATGCTTGACCCAAATAGAAACATTCTAGGTACACTAATAATGTGTCCTCATTAAACATTAGGAGAAAATAATGTCATAAAAGCAAATTTTTCATATTTATACAGTTTGGTATGCTCTGATTTGTATGAATTAGTATTACAATATATATATATATATATATATATATATATATATATATATATATATATATATATATATATATATATATATATATTACACACTAAGCACTAAAACCAACAACACTATATATCCTAGGGTGTCGGATCTAAGCAGAAGATACACGTCAAGGAAAGAATATATAAAGCACTAGAATAACTAACGACACCGACAAAATGAAAGTCAAATTTTCAGGACGACTTTTCCCTTCATCAGGACAAAACGATTAATATAACATGAAAAAACGTACACATACACACTCACTTAAACACCCACTCTCTCACACACACAACCAGGGAGTGAAAGAAATGCTACATATCACAAGTACAGCGTGATAAAGCAATAAATAAATTGAAATAAAAAAAAACTAAGCTCAACATACCAACGAAATGTGAATCGAACTAGATCTAAGTGAAAATAACAAGAAACTGCAAAATTACTAAATAGATTTGATCTACAAACAAAGTTAAAACACGAAAGTCAATCTGACAAACTGTACTCAGTTAGGCGGATTCGATGCATAAAAGGTTCTATCCATCGTTCCCAACCAATATTAATACAAATTCCAGTAATAGGTGGATTTGGCACAAGGCAAGTTCGCACCCAAAGGAAAAACGACGGTGGATTCGTGTTTACATAAGTTCGAACTAGAATTACGCCGAGAAACGGTAACAGATACAAATTCCAAGGTCGGACTTTTAAGATTCCAATACAAAAAACAAAACAAAACAAAAACCGAACGGACTATGGAGGATTCGAAGTATTTTATATATTCAATCAGTTTGAACTCGAATTTCATCGCGAAAGGGCATCAAACAGAATTCATTTTAGTGAAGTCCATTAGCTTATTAATGCCTTTGGGTTTGAAAGATTGAAGTCTGTGCATCCAAATTTTTTCTTTCCGTTTTCTTTCCGCATCGCTCCAATTAGGGTTGTGATCAATAACCACGAATGTAATGTCCTCCCATTTATGACCCTCAAGGTTGAAATGGTCACCAACAGGTTTCTTGAGTATTTTAGTTTTAATGGTGGACCGATGGTTATTGATGCGTCTGTGGAGGTCTCCAGTTTCACCAACCTATTGTTTATTGTTTGCATGTGATGAGATAGACGCAGTTGTTAGTGTTACACGATGTGCTTTGTAAAATCTTATAGCTGCGTCCTGTGGTAGTGTTACTAAAGTTATTGGTATCATTGCTGTGTTTGCAAAGCAGGCATCTGTTATCTAGACAAGTTTCGAAGCTGGCCATAGGCAAAGGGTTGTCTAATCTTGTTCTAACTGCAATGTCCTTAAGATTTCTGGGCCGCCTAAAAGAAATCAATGGTGGTTCTTTGTGGACGTTTGTCATTATGTCATTTTTGTGGAGAGTTGACAATTTAATTCTTCCGTAGAATGTTATTAAGTCCTTCAAGACGGGGTGGTAAGTAGTCACCAGGGGAACTCTGCTGCTTTCCATTTTAGAATTGTATTGCAGGAGAATGTTTCTGTCTTTATTGGAAATCTCATTAATTGCAGTTTGTCCCATGTCATAAATCGTGGCCCAGAAAACAGAAAAAATACTAAAATAGTTAACGATCAATTTAGGATAGGCCAATTTAAATCAATGAAATTTGTCATAAACAAATATAACCACACACATGGCCCATCATCACTATCTTTCTATATGGTTCAGCTAAAATATAAAACTTGTAAATAATAGAGTATTGTACAAAAAAATGGCACGACAAAGGAGTAAGATATATAAAAGATTTAGTAAACGAAAATAACAAATATTACAGTTTTCAAAAATTTCAAAATGAACATAATATTGCGACTAATTTCCTTACATATGTGGGTCTCACCAGGGCACTACAAAACATACATTAAAACTTCTAAAATATATTCTTTACCCAGTATTAATTATTGTTATATTTTTGTTTGTGTTCTGCATTTCCATTTGTCCAGAGACGGTCACGTGTTCTACCGTTTAAAATGATATCGCACTGTAATCGGATAATTTATCATATTGCACTGCTATGACATCACGAAACTGTTTCAGCTGAATTTCATTTAGCGCCAACTTCTCTGACTGCAAAGAAAAGTGAGACAAACCAGAGGGATTGATAGAACTTGACATATCCCTTTCAGTTCATTAAAATCAATGTAATAAAACGATTATTGCACTACTTTTGGTTCGATAAGAGATTTTATGGGACAAAACCCCAACATATTATCCATTATCCGTTGACCTCGGTCGATATCATTTTTGTACTCCACAAATTCTCATATCAAACCCAAGAAGTGCAATAGTATAAAATAGTAAAAAAAATCGCCAAATTAAGTATCTACATTGAAAAATTCAGACATACAATCACCGGTGTGAAAAGAGAGTAATTATTCAGATCAATAAAGATAAAACCCCGTACATAACATTCTGTTAACTAAAACTGTTTTACATGGTATTGCTTATACATACAATGTATATACATGTATATATAATATCAGATACCAAAGTATTAATCTGCAGCATGTCCAGGATATATATACAGATCTGGAAAAACTTGGACAAACACGAACCTCTGGAAATCATGAGGTGGGATCAGGTGTCATGGAGGACTAAGCATCCCCTGTTGACTGGTCACACCCGCCGTTAGTCCACAGTCAAATCTAAATAAATTACATGAGGAACAAATCCTCGTCACAATAGGTACAGACGTCTCAACAACCGCCATCGAACAGGCAACTCAACATTTCATTCAGTGTAATATTTATTCAGAAGTACTGTACAACGGCCTACTCAAGAAGCGGAGTCAATCAAATGTGAATCCTAAAGAATTCAAAAGAATTGTTGGAACATTTTAAGTCTCCAAATTTCAAACATATTACAAGCATCAAGTCTTTTGATTTTCCGACCCTTTACACAATAATGTCTCATCAAAAACTCAAAAACAGGTTAACATCTATTATACAAAACTCCTATGTATACAAAAATGGAAATAGCAGATATAGATATTTAGTGTTAGTCATGAGGAACCTTATTTGTAAAGGAACACTCAGATTCCAATAACAAGTACATTGAGAACGATATTATCAAGATGCTGGGGTTTTTGGTGGACAACATATTCGTGGTTTTTGCGAAAAAAAAACCAGATTGTCGGCATTCCAATGGGTACCAATTCGGCACCTCGTTTGGATGACATCTTTTTGTATTCTTTGAAGCGGAATTTATACAGTCTCTGCTCTCCAACAAACATTTAGCATCTCGGTTCAATTTTACTTACAGGTATATCGATGACGTCCTGTCCATAAATAATTCAGAATTTCAGAATTACCTCGGCCAGATATATCCTGTTGAGCCAGAGATCAATGAGACGACAGAGAGCAACACATCTGCTTCGTACCTAGATGTACTCCTGTCGATTGGAAAGGACGGTCAACTTTACACCTCCCTTTATGACAAACACGACGATTTCAAGTTCCATATCACGAACTTCCCATTTCTAAGTAGTAATATTCCATCTTCTCCTGCCTATGGCGTTTTCATTTTACAACTTATACGTGATGCCAGATCATGCTCTTATGAATGTTTTATTCTGAGAGCGAAACGACTCGCCAATAAAGTACTTACATAAGGTTACGTTGTTGAACGCTTGAAATCGTCTTTTAAGTTTTATGGTCGATACGGAGATCTTGTTAAACATGATGAAGTCCCCCTCTCAATTATATTAGATAGTATTCTGGCGCACGAGACAGTGACTCCCTTTCGCCAATCGTGCTTTTCACCGAACTTGACCTCTTCACCAAACTTGACCTTTTTACCGAATTTGACCCGTTCATCGTACTATAAAGGTTTCCATGGAACATTTGCGACGGGTGTGGCATGCCAGCAGAGGATGCTGATTCCTTCCGGACACCTGGTCCTATCCCGTTTTGGATTCGCAATTGTTCCTCATGTTAAGACCATTTGTACATCTAATTCGTCGTGTTCTAATGGACTTGAGCATTGATTATTAATTGGTACTTCTTCATTTCTACTTATTGACATATTTTCAATGATCTCTCGATCTACAACTACTAAATTTCTACTGATACCTAAATAATCAAGCAACTAGTGTATATGAAACGTTAAAGATAATATTGACAATATACCTATGTATTTTATCAAACTAAGTAAACATCTATACATGCAAGTTATATGTCGCTGAAAAGTAACATTATAGGTAATGTGAGATGTACGCCACAACACACACACACACACACACACACACATATACACATACACATATATATACACATACATATATATATATAGCTGCGTTTTTTTATATATATATAAATCTTATATTATATAACCTTTTGTCAAAATTAAAGAACATTGCTGCGTATTTTTTAACAAAATAATATATATCCTTTTTAATTATGAAATTGATATACAATATAAAATAATATATATATATATATATATATATATATATATATATATATATATATATATATATATATATATATTTTAATTCCAATAAAATTTTAATGTCCTCCAAAGAACATATATATATACATGTATATATATATATATATATATATATATATATATATATATATATATATATATATATATATATATATATATATATGCATATATATTATTAAATTTCTATTTATTTTATGAAAATTGCTTGAGAAACCCAGTTTGACACTTTTACACTCAATTAATTCATTTTTACTATTAAATTATATTTGCTTACCACACCGGACCTGACCTTATTTTCACAAAATGTATAGGAATATGAGATTTTTATGCCTGTACAAAGCTCTTACTTATTCATGTACATCAAGTACAAGAAGTCAAAGTAAGAAATAGAAGAAATCAAATGTTTTTTTCGGGGGGGGGGGGGGTAAACACAGCTAATACCCCTTTAAGTAAAATAATTTATACAATAAGATTTGTTTTAGTTTTATATTATAGTGTTTAGTTTTTTTTTCTTTATCAATTGCACATTGATCCTACTTCTATAATTTGATGTTAACGTAATGTGCTACATTTGTTTGTGCATTTGATTGTAAAAACTGAATAGAGCTCCTCAACTCTACTTACCCTAAGCTTTTCATACCCTAAACTCTACTTACCCTAAACTCTACTTACCCTACAGTTGCTGAAGATTGAAAAAATCTGTTCCGTAATAGTAAATACAAAAGAGGATCCAAATGTATGTATCATCATAGAAAATCGAACAACCAGAAAATCAATTGGAGCGTAGTTTGGGTTATCATAACTGGCTTCTATAAACATTCGAACTTGATGAAAATGTCCTGTTGTAAATTTTGAATTTACTCGGTGGATGTAAATACAAACTTTACAACATGACAACTAGTACTGGGTGGGGGTAAATACAAAATCATGTTGTAAATTTTGTATTTACACCCACCAAGTAAATTCAAAATTTACAACATGACAAAAAACAAAATAAATTCATAAAACAGTGAAAAAATATTTATCATTAATACGTTGTTATTGAATTGTAGTTTTTATTTTGAAAGCAGCAGGACAAACACTCACACACGCGTGCGGCCTTGCGACCCCGTAAATCATATATATATTTTTTGTAGAGCCCATTGTTTATCTTGAACGTGTATAATCGGACAAGGTGACAAGAATACTTAAATCAAGAGTTGTCAGAAGACAACAAAGCTCGCCTAAATGGGTGTAAATTATCACAAGAAATACACATAATTATATGTCTTGCCGGTCCCTGCGATCGATTTTGAAATGTCAAAATTATATTTTATCCCTTTTATCTAATCCAAAAATTAAATTATTACCTCCATTCAGGACAACAAATCACAAGCTACCCATTGAATTGGGTAGATGGTTTAATAAACCAAGGGAAGAAAGAAAATGTAATTTCTGTAACATAGATATTGGCGATGAGTTCCATTATATATTGCAATGTATATCTTTAAGCGAATCACGAACATTATATATTCCAAAAAGTTTTATACTAGACCTAATATTATTAAATTTCAAGAGTTATTTTCAACTAACAATCATCTCACACTAAACAAATTACAACAATTCATTAATGTTATAAACAAAATGATCAACACTCCTGCTTAATTACTGTCAACTTTATATAAGTATTATTCAATTATTTACAATGTTCACTTACGTGTACTACTTTAATATGTTCAAATGTTTGTAATATGTTCTCATTGTTAAACTATCAACCTAAAGAGAACTAAAGAATCTTGGAAACGAGGTGACGAATGACACAGCTTTAATTCTGTAGGACCTTACTGAAGTATCATGGTCCCACTTTTTTATTTACCATAAAGTACCACTTGAAACAAAAAGTGGGATCATGATAGAAGTACGTGTAACACGTTCTGTAATACACAGACAAATACGTTTGTCGATCATTTGCTTTATTTTCTTATTCACCAAACTGTAATTACCCATTACTTTGGTTGTCGGTATTTATAACATAAAAATGATCAGTGAGACACTGACCTAAATGACCATTACAGTAATTACATAATTAAAACACGCATAGAAATATCTTAGCCTGGATTCCTGGTCCATTCTTACCTCGTCGATATTATACTGACAGAGTTGGCATCAATGAGCCAGGATTCCATGGTAAAGGACAAATGTTATGTTTCCATGGTAATGATTGTACTTATTTTGAAATAAAATTGCGTGATGCAAATTATTGCTAATTTGTTCACTCTAAAATAACATGCTGCATTTCCTCAGTAAAAAGTCTTGTATCCTTTATTGAAATTAACCTGCAATATTTTTCATACATATGTAGCCTAAACAATATACATTTTTCAATACTGAGTATATTACACCAGCCACAGGCATACAGTTATTATATGTATACCTCCTTAAAACTTAATTTACCATCAACTCGTATCAGTACTTTCAGTACTTTGTAAAATTAAAAATGTTTCACTAATGTCTAAAATATTATCTCAGGGTGATATGTCTCTCTATTTACTATTTGTAAATTAAGAACAATGGACTATATTTCCAATAGCAGCTAGGTTCTATTTGCGTAATTAGTGGTAAATAGTCTGGACAGAATCACGGGAGTTTTTCGAGTATTAGAGATTCCTCTTGTAAATAAGAGGCGCGTATGAATTTTTATGTCTAAAATATACTATGTCAGGAAATACTTTTTTTATATTTATCTTCATTTATCGTCTGCGTAATCAAATAGATTCCATATCTTGTACAATTTAAACGATGAACTATATTTCCGGTAACCGCAAGATTACATTTGCGTAATTAGTGGTAAATAGTCTGGAAAGAATCGCACACGTATGAAACATTCATGGATATCGTAGGAATACCTTCATCGTGTAAGTATTACCATCGATTTCATCTTCAACACTATTTTTCTTAAAACATAATTGACAAACTAAGAGTCTTTTTTTTTAATTTGCAAAGATCTATTTCTAAACGAAAACATTGTATTCTCCTATAAAACATTTTTGAGCGTCATAAAAGTAAACAAGGATCACACATTTCCGACTTGAATTTGCAGTTTAACAGGGTATATCTCATATCAGATTAAAGTAGATTGAAGTTCTCTTTCATGGTTCGATCAGAGATAATTTGCAGTATAAACTATATTCAAGAAAACTGATAAATTGATAAGCTTGAATTTTATACCGACTGAACGATGTAAATGCGTCACCTCGTAAAGTTCTGGAATATTGCAGTTATATATGTAACTCCTGGAACACTAGTTTTTAAACTTCGACAACAGAAAGTACAATGAAAGAATCGGAACATTGACATCATATTTATCAAATCTTGTAACCATTTACACGTGCGCAGAAACAGAGTCAGCGCGTGCAATTTACATATATAAATGATATACAGTTGTATATTCAAATGCTAAACAATATGTATATAATGATAACAAATAGATATAGAATTAATTGTATGCGCACGTTTGCATGAATATTTCGAATATTATACAGGATTGTAATTAAATGCCAGGGTAAACATTTAGTAAAACGATATTAAATTTTATGTCTTTCAGTTGGTTAAAATACTTTTACATGTATCACATTTATTAACGCCGGGCTTTTAATATCGTTAAAACTGCGGCGACCCTAAATGAAGAACTCTATAGAACTATTCGTGATTTTGTCTATGCAAAAATGGCAAAATCGTAAACTTTAGATCCCGTGGGAGTCTAAATATTACAAATTTTACGATATTAGTGTGTATAACAATCTAATTATAGAGTTTGTTTTATATTTACGATCCACTAGAAACAAAGTAGCAAACGCCATCTTGAAAGGGCGACTCGGCCGTCAATACCTAAAACGACAGGTATAAAAACGGCTGGTATAAAATGATCAAAGAATTAGAAAAAAAAGGAATCCATTCAATAAAAATTAAGAATTAGATAAAAAAATTAAGAGTAATTCGGAAAAAGAGATTGATCAAACAAAGAAAATGCAAAGGGAAAGTACTGTATATAACTAGCGTAAATTATGTTATTTCTGTCATAAATTTATAAAATTCCAATTTTTGTCTTTAAAAGTACATTTATTTATGTTGTTTGTAACTCATTCATTGATTCTTAATAAATACACCCATTAAACCTCCCAAAAATCAAGAGTTATTCAGAGTTCTTCATTTAGTTTCACCCTTAAATCTGTTATCTTATAAATTCACAAAACGTTACAGATTCGGACCCTAGCTGAGCTGTATCTAATATGCAAATTTACGCTACGCAGTTAGACCTACAATGATTTTGTTATTTTGTGTTAAATAATTGTTAACTCTTTGTACAAATAATATTATTTCAGCATAACTTTCTCTTGTAGTATATCCTGTTGTCTCGGATTTAGAATTACCATTGACGTCATGACCCAACCGTCCTTATAATCCCTTCGACTTTCCACCATTTTTATGACAAGGTCATAGGTTTTGAATTAATCTGTTTGTGTTTGCACAAAATCTAATTTTATTAATCAAAATCATATATATATATATATATATATATATATATATATATATATATATATATATATATATATATATATATATATATATATGTTGTGTAATTGTTTTCAACTTCGCGGGTGAAAAATTGGCGTTTTTCGGAAAGGAAAATATACATGGGTATTAAATTTAGATCCTCTCTAAATAGAAAGAGATATCTCTATTGTTTTCTGATCAATTGGCTTGTGATAGCCATTTAAAACTTTCGGCCGATACCGAAATTAATAAAAAATGTCATAATACTCACAGGAATGTAAATATTATTTAACTTGCATTTAAGTTAACAGATATTGTTTACTGTCTTTCTGATACATTTGCACTTCTAAATGAACTTTTTACTGGAAGCTAAAATGAACCCCTACACGGATTCATCAACCGCAGAATACGCACTGAACTCCGTTATAATGGACATAGCTCATCACAGACTGCTCAAAACCTGCACGTATTACATACGATGCCTGTTTTGAAGAGAAACGTATTATTCTAAAAATAAGATTTTAAAACAGGGTAAAAAAATCAGAAAAAAGTCCAGTCCTGTGTCCCGCCATATTTTGAATTTAAGACCACGCCATGCATTTGATAGAGTTATACACCTAGTGTTACCAAGCTATTCAATTACAAACAGGTTTTGCAGTGCCTAGACATCAACCATCTGTAACATAGTACCGTCACATGTTCATGTGCATCATCTCCCATCATATTTAATCCCATCGGGCTATTGTTGAAAATGAAAACCTCAAAAATCGTATTTTAAGAGGTCCAATATACCGTAAAGCCCGCTCCTTCAGTTGGCGACAGAATTTCAGTTATAAACATGAAGACGTCTAACCAGACACTGTTTGAATGGTTAAAAGTTATACGATGGTTGATGAAATACCGTATTTGAAAACTTAAAGGAACTAAGGAAACACATTATACTTCTTTGTATTTGTAAGGCATATTACCATAACTGTTTATTAGAACTAGGGTTTAATACGAACTCTGATAATCCTACATACACACGTAGCCCACTTTCAAAGGACGAAATCCTTCAAAATCATATGGCAGTATTACACTCTTTTGACGTACCTACAACTAATACTAATTTTGGGCTACCATATAATATTGGATACCTAAATTTCACAAAACCCCATGTAAGCAGATGTACATTAAGGGGTCCAGCAAATGGTCCACCACACCTTAATCTTTTAATACACCGAAGATAATATAAAAAGATCTGGAATATATATCTGTAATGTTCGGAGACGTAGTTTTTCAACAAACCTACCTATGGGAAACAATTGTGCCCCATTATTGGCTGACCTGTTCCTTTATTCATACGAAGCAGACTTTATTCAGAAACTGCTGAATCAAAAGAAGAAAAAGCTAGCTGCGTCCTTTATATATATCTGTTTGTCAATTAATAACGACAATTTTCATACATATGTCAGTGCGATAAAGCCCAGAGAACTAGAAATTAAACATAAAACAGAATCAAGCACAAAACGCTTAATACTTAGAAATTGTACTTACTTTAGACACACACGGGAAATAAACAACTAGGATATACTAAAATCGCGACGATTTCGGCTTTCCCAACGTAACTTTTCCACATTTGAAGCAGTAATACCCCACAATCACCTGCATATGGCGTATATATTTCGCAAATGATCCCATATGCCAGGGCGTGTTCGAACATATGAACATTTCATATACAGAGGTAAACTACTCACTGACAAATTATTCACAGATGGATATCGAAAACTGCGTTTGGTGTCAACGTGCCGCAAATTTTAGGGTCGGTATAATAGTCTTGTTTTCGATTACTCTGTTTCACTAAGTTGCCTGTTCGATAGCGGTTGTTGGGACGTCTGTACAAATTGTGACTAGGATTCGTTCCTCACGTATTTCATTTGAATTTGGCTGTGGAATCACGGCGGATGTGACCGTTCAACAGGGGATGCTTACTCCTCCCTGGTACCTGAAACCACCTCTTTATTTCCAGAGGTCCGTGTTTGTCTAATTTTTACCAGATTTGTATATGTATCCCGAACATCCTATAGATTTATACTTGGTATCCGAGATTTTTATATCCGTACAAATATAGTGACAGCCGTTAAGGAGAAACTTCAGAAATACTATACAGTTGCTTATTCCAGAAGCGGTGTAAATCAGATATGGATACTTTAAAATTCTAAACGCCATTTTTCTCGAATTCCTAACATCAAAGTTTACGACTGTTCTACTCTTTACACAACTATTTCACATGAAAAATTAAAAGTCAGACTTTTTTGCATTATCGACAACTGTTTTTCGACTAAAAGTGGTACCAGAATTTTTTTTATCTATTCACTGGTTATCATCGTCCAACACCTCCCTGATTCTACACATAAATACTCTGAAGATGATATAAAAAGATGCTGGAATTTACAATATACAATATCTTCCAGCAAGCTGTCGGTATTAGCATTGGGACCAATTGTGCCCCTTTATTGTCTGACCTGTTCTCTATTAATACGAAGCAGACTTCATTCAGAAGCTTCCTACGGTGATGTAGTGATATGTTTCATAAAAAGACACTCTAAACATTACTATCAACATATTTACAATAATCCATGCAGTAGTTGAGTTCTGCGATTTGAAAGTACAATCACATTTGTAGAAACCATCGAAGCCCAAGTGGCATTATGTCGACTTATCATCCGTTTCCCCATATGAAACAGTATTACCATCTAGAGGATAAATGTAGTTTTGATGCACCAAAATAATATAGGCGCTGAATGGTTGTTTCAAAAGTCTGCATACTCTACACAGTGTCAAAGCATTTACCTCAATACTTGTTGGCACGGGCATGGATGCGTTTGTGCGTTTATCAGTTACTTTAAATGACGACCATTTTGCATATATGTTACCAAATGGAAAATTCGAAACTGAAATAGTGGGAGAGTATTTCTCTTGCAAGCCAGAGGTTTGATTGCTGATACCAAAGAATTTATAAGATGGTAGTCACTCTTCTTTTGCCAAGGGCTCGGGTTAAGAAATGAAAGTCGCAGGTCTTTCAGATGAGACTTAAAACTAAGTTCATTTCTTTATTGGAAATGTATTATGAGGTGAAAAAAAATTTTAAAAAATAAATGATTACCGTGTTGAACTAAGGCATCCATTACTTGGTTTGTTTGTGACGGGGTGGACGCTGACTTCTTCCGGACACCTGGTCCTATCCCGTTTGGGATTCGCAATTGCACTTCATGTTGAGACCATTGCCAATCTAATTCGTCGTGTTCTAATGGACTTGGGCTTCGATTATTAATTGGTACTTCTTCATTTTAACTTTGTTAAGACATTTATATTTGATGCTAGTAAATTTACATCTTCCAATGTAGCAGTATCAAAGAAGCTTTTTGACAATGCACCTACAAACGGTAATAATGTCCTTGCCGGTCTCCTTTATGTTGAGATGGGTATATGTGGCACTATTTGTTTGTTATTTTTATTGTTTCTAAACAATTCCTCGTGTAACGTATCAGTGAAATTTGCTAAATTGTTAAAAGATGCACAATATCTTTTGTTTTGTTGGTATTTTTGGTACTTTAATACGTTTTGGTATAGGTATCTTAAATGTATTTAACCAGTATTCTCTAGCGAGTACGATATTAGCCTCTTCTTGAAAAATAACTCCATAATTGATCCTGTGAATTATATCTGACATACTTTTCTATTGTTTTGTTTCAACTGTGGTAACGAATAGTATGGCGACAACAAGGAACATTAGGCTATTCTGGATTCCCCATAGTGACCCTATAAAACAACAAAAAGATAAAAAAAACTTAGCTCGATGGAGTGAATGTCAGTGTTGGCATGAGTCGTCACCCAGACCAACTAGAACTGTTTACTGCAGAATGAACTACAAACATTTTGACTTCACTGCATCTAATTAAAAAAAATGTTTTCAAGAAAAAAATATATATACTAAACCATGGTAGATTGCGCATCATGTACAAACGTATACTAATATAAGGGACCCAATCGAATCTAATGTTTTGTCTACTACCTTATGAGGTTTTTGTTTCTGCGTCCTAGCTTTGTACACACTCTTAATTAACTCGATTAAGTTTTGATAACGAAATCATATTTTATTTAGTCATTTGTATATAAAGTGAATAAATGTACAAGTTTTTGCCTTAAAATATACTTGAAGATTGTTTATTATGCATGTAAATCATTTAATTTTGATTTTATAAGATCTGACTTATTGGTCTGAATTATTGTTGTTAACTATTCGGTTTCATTACCGCATTACCGTTTCCTCTTAAAGCATGTTTTTCTGCGTTTGCCACTTTTTGTAAATTTCTGATTTACCTGAGCTAAGACACTATCACCAAAACAGCTGTCTGACTCCCATGACCTAGAACCATCATCCCATTCAACCCTAATTTCTCGTTTTCCATTACGAAACCTTCCTCTAAGAAATTTTTTGAATGTCCATTTTTTGTCTTTGTCTTGCGCAGTAGCCTGATTTGTATCTACCTGATTTTGTAGGTTTGGAAGGTAAGCGACAGGTTGTTTTACATGATTTTCATTATTTATTATGTTTCTTTCAGTTTGGTCAGGTTGTACTCTTGTGTTTGATTTAGAGGAGTTGGTTTGGCTATTTTGTGACTGTTTCACTTCTAAGCTCTTTGAGAATCAGGATCAATATAAAGTTTGAGATTTGTTGGGTTAATAAGAGATGAGTGTATTTTTCTGTTTTAACCTCTTAAGTTTGTAAGTAAAATTTGGGCCTAAACCTGTGATTTTGTATGGACCGTCTGATTTGTCATACAGTTTACTTGAAACCCTTTTGGTATCTTGTTTATTTTTATCAGTACTAAATCTCCTGTTTTAAAATTTGGCAGTTTTTCAGTTGCATCATGTTTATTTTTGTTTTGTTGCTGGTGCCACTCATTGTTTTCCTTTTCTATCTTGTGTGAGACTTTTAATTTTGTTAGAAACTCTTTTATTTAAGTTTTGGCATCTCTCTGTAAATTGTCTAATACAGAATTTTATTCTAAAAATAAATAATAAAATTTTGTTGGGAGGACATAGACAAAGACACGGCTTTTTCATCGTAAATTTTCCACATTTAAGTAGTAATATTCCTTAATCACCTGCATATGCAGTTTATATATAAAAACTGATCCGATATGCAAGTGCATGTTAAACATATGAACAATTTATATACTTTATATAGGATTATCGAAAATCGCGTTTGGTGTCAACGTTCCGTAAATTTTAATATCCTTGTCTGCGATCATTCCGTTTTACTAAATGTTGACGTACCTGTTATATAGCGGTTGTTGAGTCGTCTGTAACAATTGTGACGAGGATTTCTTTCTCACCTATTTCATTTGAATTTGACTGTGGACTCACAACGAGTGTGACCGGTCAACAGTGGATGCTTACTCCTCAATGGCACCTGATCCCACCTCTGAATTTCCAGATATCCGTGTTTGTCCAATATCACCAGATTTGTATATTTATGCATCCTGGACATCCTGAAGATTTATACTTTGTATAAGTTAATTATATTCACGGGTATTTAATTGCGCGGTATTTTCGTTCACCGTGAATACAGCGACTACACAGTATTGTAAATTATATTTTTATGTTTTTGTTGTTGTTTTATAATAATCATCGTCTATTTTTCTCCTTTTGTTTCGGAGGATTTTATGCACCGCCTGTTTGTCATTTCTTAAAATATGCAGGTGGTGACAACCATTTCCCTTTGCAAAAGGTTTGATCCAATTAAAACCCATCTGTCATCGCTCCCAGTTTTCGATACGTCAGTCGCGCGGAGGATCTAACCGGAAACTTACTATGGGGTCACATGTGAGTGGGCTATGATACATTTGTCATGTTCGATCAATGCAAATGCGGCTTACTGGTGCGATTTTGAAAGTTTATCTGTCAGTAAAGAGATCTGGAAATTATACATAACACACAAAATATATGCTTTCACGATTTTATTTTTATTTCCAGAGTTTCCAAATAAGCAAAAATCTGCGTGAATCACCCAATTTTATTTCAAATAAGAACAATAATGACAATGAAAACATCACAATATACCACAGGCTCGTGAGTACTGATGACGTATTTATAATGCTGTTATAACAAACTAGGCCTACATTAACCAGCGATATGACTCTCATTGATATTAAATTTCTATACGAAAGACACGTGTTCGTCGACAACATGTCACCAACTCCGAAGACAGTCGCGAGTTTCCCATCAGTTAAAATTACGTGAATGACACAGGTTCTAATGTCCTTCTTTACAGCGAGATGCCAATACACAGTAAGAGAAAGATACGCAACTCGGCCAAAAACTCATTTGCATATCAATACTGCGCAAGAATTGTAAACAGTCCGGCCAGTCGCTTTTAACGTCAATTTTGTCACAAGTGTGAAATGTTAAATAATAATTGAAAAGTACCATTTGAAAGAAAATTTAAGATATCTTTAAAAATCAAAGTACTGAAAGTATTGATACGAGTTGATGGAAATTGTAAGTTTTAATGAGGTATAATACACTTAGTATACTGAATACTTTTTAATTCGGTAAAATTAGATTTTACAAAAAAGTAACTAAAAATCGGGTCAGACATTTGGCCTAATGTGAGTACTGATGGCTTATTTATTATGCAACAAACACATAGATCAGCAATATGATTAAAAACTCTTGTGCTTATAAACATCGTTTCATCGATATTAAATTTCTATGCGACAGGGCAGTAGCATACCCTTACGCTATACTGCCTATCAGTAACCTTAAATCTCTAGGTCAATACGTGTACATGTAGAACATGTTCCCTACTTCAAAGATTTCGCGAGTTTCTCATCAGTTAAGATCACGTGAATGAGCAATGGCGCAACTCCTATGTCCAACTTCACAGACAGATCTTGCCAATACACAGTAAGTGAAACTTGACCAAAACTCATTTGCATATTAATCGTGCGGAAGAATTGTTAACAATCCAGTCTATCGTTTTTAATGTCAATTCTATCACAAGAGTGTAATGGTAAAAATAATTATTGAAAAGTAACATTCTAAAGCATATTTATAATATCTTAAAATCCATAAAGGACGCCGAACTGACCTTTAATAGCATATATTTCAACAAGTCTTGTAGACCTATATTTTTCAGTGAATTGTTACTATATTCTCGTCATTTTAAAAAGCAAAAATATACCAATAAAAGTGCGATTTGGAAATTTTAATCTTGAAGTTGACTTTATGTTGCTAAAATGCACATACATGTGTAATTTTGCGTCAATATAATGTGTTATTAATCCCATACTGCAAAATGTGCTTTGACTTGTTCCCAATAAACAACTTATTCTTAAAAACTCATAAAGAACACCGAACTGACTATGTATAGCATATATTTAAACAAGTCTTCTAGACCTACATTTTGCAGCGAATTGATACTTATTTTCGTCAATTTAAAAAACAAATATTTACGAATAAACGGTGATTTGGAAATTGCAATCTGGAAATTGAGTTATTGTATCTGAAAAGCACATATACATGTAATTTCCCGTCAACATAATGTATTATTAACCCCATACTGCAAAATGTGCTTTGACGTGATCCCAAGAAATCCACTTACGATAACATTACTTAGTTAGTTTAAACATATTTTATTGTCATAATAACAAGACAAAAGGATTGAACATAAGTTATCCAACTTAGGTGTGTACTCTCCCTTAACAAACATAATACAAAACTGAATCATGCGTTGAAAAAAAAACAATTTGAAATACAAAGAATGACGTGATAAAGATAAAGATTTTAATAAACTATCTGAAAGGAAAGAAAGGAGGGGCACATGGAGCATGAGGGTTAAAGGCACTACGATTTATCATTTATAAAGAAAGTTGGGAGGGAGGGGGACTAGGCGAAACGATTGCCTTGTTTTATGAAATTGTACACTGCTTTAATTAGCTCTATATTACATTGTGGGGTTAAATTCTTGTCACCTTATAAAATTGTGCCAATTTTGGGGGTGTATACCCACATATTGTATTTTACTTAAGAAACCATTCCAAATATCGTTATATAAGAGACAAAACAAAAAATAATGTTGAACATTTTCAAAATTACAGCCACATGTACACTGACTATTTGGGGCCAAGTTAACGCTGTATAAATCAGATTTTCGTTTTACTGCAACCATGTCTAAATTGTGTATAAATGATATTTATATTTCTTTTTCCATAAGAAAAATGGGGGATCTAGGGATATTTCTATGTTTTATTTTTTGATATATTCAGAAAGGGAGAACAACGTGTCTCAGTCGGTAATTTGGTAATTAATCTTATTTTTGCTGGAAAAAAAGGAGGTTTGGTAAAGTTTCAAACGACAATGTGGCGTGGATATATCATTGTTGTTCCGCAAGTTGTATGAGTTAGTTTGTCCAACTGATGGTGGTAATATGTCATTTAGGTAGGAAGGAGACTGACCATTCTGGATTTTATACATCATGCTTAGCATACGTGTTTTCCTACGTTGTTTGAAAGTTTCCAAGGTAGTTTCAAAATAAAGAGCTGATGTAGAACAATATGATGGAAGACCAGTCACTATACGGGCGGCTTCTAGATTTAAAGTCTATTTATGGCACTTATTGTTTTATTTTTCCAAACTTCACATGTATATTCAAATGTTGGACGTATAAAAGTTATGTAAATTTTACCTGGCTCAGTCGATAGCGGGTTCGACTATTGATTGTGAGGTCGTTAGTTCGAGTCCAGCGGGCGGCAGGACGGTTTCCTGTCCTTCGTATGAGACAGTAGAACTCGAGGTCCCGTGTCACAGTAGGTGTCGGCACGTTAAACAATGGCCGTAAGTGCCGAGCATAGGACAAAATTTGAAGCCCTTCAGTGGCATTTGGTGACGTCTCCATATGAGTGAAAAATTCTTGAGTGGGACGTAAAACAACAATAAACAAACAAACAAACTTAAAAATTCTTGGTTAAGTTGGTGTTTTAGTTTCCTAAGTGCTTCTATCTGTTTTGATACTCTATTAATTATACTATCAATATGATCAGACCATTTTCCGTCACTGGAAAAAAATATGCCACTGTGTTTATGGGTAAATACAGGACTTATGACTGAATTGTTAAACATAAATAATGTGTTTTTAGGTTTTGTTTGGGTAAAAGCATTATGATCTGCCTTAGGTAAAAAATTTTACATGACCATTTTATGTAATATTTTATCTCATATATATAGCAAAGAGACCATCTGGTGGTTAGAACAACAAATGCATGTGTATAATTGCAACAGCCTGGCCAAACGTAACCCATAATATATATGTTACTTTTTGTCCGCCATTAGTTTGAGCATTGCAAGTTAACTTTCGGTAAATTTTAACGAAGATTACCGAGTGTTGAATAAACACGTGCTATTTGCAGTTAATATACATTATATTTTTATTACCTTTGTGTTTATTTTCGTACATCATCATGTAATACCTAAATCGGGCAAAATTGGTCTATTTCTTCGTTTCAAAACATTCAATTGTCCACGTGCCGGGTATATCGGGTGATTGGACCAATTTTTAATTCGTCCTATCGCAATCTCGGCTTTATCATTCTTGACACATATGATCATGAACTGCCCAACTCCAGCGGACATGGCGGCACGATTGTAAAACGCATACTTTTCACAGTTATATTGTTTTGATTTTGTCAATGTCAGCATTCGATAACATTGAAAACGGGAAAAAGAACTTTTAGTGACCTGTATATTTATTCATTATTCATCCGATTTTCTTTAGGTATTTAAAATCAGCGTTCAGGGTATATATTTTACATAATACATGCGCTTTCCAATAAAAATCACGTCCTGTATTTTAAAAGTAAATATAAAACGCATAAAAATCGGCCGACTTTAACATAGTCCAGGAGTGTAAAGGACCGAGATCCCCTGACCGAATTACGAAGTATATTTGATATGGTGAAAGAGTTTATCTGAAAGGTCATTGCACACGGAAATACAGCTGGATTGTTTAAGGTACGGGAAAACTTAGATTATAATAATACAAATAACTTCGAAAAGAAGATCTTTTACAACGTTTCACGTGTTTGACGATGTATTTGAACACACATTTTATCATATTCTCGAATATATGTCAGGGGACAAAAATAATCATTGTGTCAGCTTATATCGCTTTAAAATCAACAAGCCAATTTTTAGACTCCTGAAATCTAGATTCATATTATTTTCGATTATAGAGGAGTTGTGCGATGTATGTGAAAGGGAGGTGTCATCAGCGAAAAGTCTTGCACGTCCATTTAAGGTGTCTGGAAGATCGTTTATGTATACTAAAAGAAGTTGGGGACCCAACACAGACCCCTGGGGAACGCCAGCGTGGGTTTTACCTACGACTGATGAAGACTGCTCAAGTTTTATTTGCTGTTATCTGTTGTGGATTTAATTTATTAGCCACTTAAGTACATTACCACTGAATCCATATCGTTCTAACCTGTAAGATAAACCCTTTATCCAGACCCAATGAAACGCTTTACTGATTCTTTGTTATCTAGTGCTACACAAATGTAATTATATATTTCTAAGAGTTGGGTCACTGTTGACTGACCTAGTCTGAAACCAGGTTGTAAATTATACTGTGTATTGATTGTATACATGTTTGAAAACTACTCTTTCAATTTCTTTCCTATACAACGCAATAAAGAAATTGGCCTATAACTGGCTGGATTTGTATTGTCGGTCTTTTTTTAAATTGGTAAGATGTAAAACTGAAGAAGTACCAATCAATAATCAAAACTCAAGTCCATTATAACATTAGATGGGCAAATGGTCTCAACATGAAGAACAATCACGAATCACAAACGGGATAAGACCAGGTGTCCGGAAGGAGTCAACATCTTCTGCTGGCATGCCACACCTGTCGCAAATGTTCTATGGAAACCTTTCTAGTTCGATGAGCGGGTCCAATTCTGTAAAAAGGTCAAGTTTGGTGATGAGGTCAAGTTAGGTGATGAGGTCAAGTTAGGTGAAAATCATGATTGGTGAAACGGAGTCACTGTATGTGGCCGTGATCTAGAATACTATCTAATATCTCTGAGAGGGGGACTTCATAATGTTAAGCAAGATCCCCGTATCGACCATAAAACTTCTTAAACGACGACGCCAAGCGTTCATCAATGTAACATTGTGTAAGTAGTTTATTGACTAGTCGTTTAGCTCTCAGAATAAAACATTCATAAGAAGAGCATGCCCTGGCATAACGTATAGGTTGTGAACGTAATAAGTAATGAAAACGCCATAGGCAGGAGAGGATGGAATATTATTACTTAGAAACGGGAAGTTTGTGATATGGAAATTGAAATCGTCTCGTTTGTCATAGAGGGATGTGTGAAGTTGACCGTCTTTTCCAATCGACAGGAGTAAATCTAGGTAAGATGCAGATGTGTTGCCCTCTGTCATCTCATTGATCTCTAGAAACGAAACGAATGTTTTGAAGTAAAATTGAAGAAGTACCAATCAATAATCAAAACTCAAGTCCATTATAAAACGAATGTTTTGAAGAAAACATTCTTACGACGAAAAAGACCAGCTTTGCCCGATATAGGTATTAAATGATGATGTACGAAAATAAACGCAAAGGGTAATAAAACTATAATGTATATTAACTGCAAATAGTACGTGTTTATTGAACACTCGGTAATTTTCGTTAAAATTTACCGAAAGTTGATTTGCAATGCTCAAACTAATGGCGGACAAACAGTAACAGATATTACGTGTTCCGTTTGGCCAGGCTTGTGCAATTGTTATTCTAACCACCAGATGGTCTCTTTGGGATATATATGAGATAAAATATTTCATAAAATGTGCATGTAAATTTTTTCACAGCTCTATCGCTTTAAGAAAACGAAACAAAAAAAGGTGAATAAACACAATATTGTAAGTAGATAATATAATTCATCGGGGTAGTGATGATATATATATATTTGAGACTTAAAGAACGTCAAGATTAACAATACATGCAATAATATCAATACACGCATTAATACCATTACTACCATGCTGTTGCTGGACATTAAGGGGGCCTCCGTGGCCGAGTGGTTAGAGCATTGCGCTTTAAATCACAAGACCTCTCACCTCTGTTTCGAATCCCGCTAGGGTCATTTCGAATTAAGTGGGAAAGTTTACTGGTTTTCTTGCGGAAGGTCGGTGGTCTTTACCCGGGTAACCGGGGTTTCTCCTCCAGCAATAAAAACTGGACGCCATCATATGACTGAAAGATTGTTAAGTATGGCGTAAAACAAAATATCAAATCAAATCAAATCGTGGACATTAATGGAGAAAGAGACTGTACACAATACTGAAAGGACTGGGTCGTAGTATGACACTGTATACGTATGGTACTCTACCAGACGAAACTCGGTTCGACAGTAAAGTGATTTAGGTATCTACTAATAAGTGGACACGTACCAATAATTGCGTCATTATCAAGACTTTAGAGGTCTTTATGTAACAACAGTAAATAGACGGGGACTCTAAACATTCTGAATTCGGTTTTTACAACAGAAATAAGTCCAGTATATAGTTTTACGATATCAAACTCAAATTAGTTTATCACTCACAATCATATTGTGTCTCAGCCCGGATGTCCAGCCTGTCATTGGTGTTGTTTATGGACTTGACGATAACTTATTACCACTAACACCGATTCTCATAAAACCTATCCCGTCTAATGTCCAAAATTGATAAAGTTTGCGTTCCCGTTTCAAGGATGTGAGGTATGTAATGATGGTTACCTGGTTTTAGTCAAATCTTTGCAAATAAAGCGCTTATATGGATCGCCTTTGAGTTTGGTTTTGCTACTAAAAACTTTGTGGCGTGTGCGATAGGAGTTAAATCTGGTGATGATTTGACACCTGCCGTCTGCCGGGGTTCCAACAACGTGAGACCTACTAATGTCATTGACGGACACGTTGAGTTCCAGTTCGCCATTGCATGTATCTAGAACAATTTGATCTGTGTCAAGATATCCTGGATGGTTAGGAACGGTACCGTCTGCCTTGACGTAAGGAACATTGAATCTAAGACAGTTTCTGCTAGAACATTGTTTCTGCTCTTCTGCTCTACGCTCCGTCTTAGTAATTTTGATTCGTAACTGGTTAATGATGATGTTTTTGGTGAATGCCATTAGATGTTGCTGTGTATTTACTCGGAACACACCAAACCCCAATCGGGAGTTTTGGTACATCAACTCGTAACAACCCTTTAGCATTCATTAAAGTACATGCACCTACGAGAGGTCACTAGCATGTGACCCCATAGTGGGGTTTCGTTAGATCCTCTACACAACATATCAGAAACCGTGAGCAATAATATTTAGGGTTTTAATTAGATTGCAAAAGTCAAGCTTCATATGTAGGAGTGTTTTTCTTCATTACAATGAATCATTCATGTATTTTGCTATGAGGGTTAATGGGTGCTTGTTACAATTATTTGTACTTGTTGAACTTAATGCATCTAGAAAATAGGCAATATTATTAGTATTTGTAAGCCCGGCTTTCACTTCTTTCAGTACTTTGATTAAAATAGATAATGATGGTTTCTACGCCATGTGCTCGGCACGAGAAATAAAGATGGACTTTCGGATAAGATTTAAAACCGTGTCACGTTCGGGTGTGACTTAATAATGCGGTTCTAAAGTTTTTATTTTTAAAGATTAGTTACAAATTTTAAGTATTGCATTGGTGGGGTTCGATACAGGAACAATAAGAAGCTATTTATGATCAACTCGGTGTCGCATCAGGTCAGAGTAAAACAAATAAAAAAGCAGCGCAATTTGCTTCTGTTACAAAACCAGACATTGATCATTAATTAATCATTAATGAAACCAAACCTTATCTGAGAATATACACAGATACAATGAATTTTACTACACTTTCTTTTAATACTTAGAAACATTTTGACACTTAATTTAAAAATCAACTATTTGGATGTGAACATGGTATGAGCTGAAAACCACAGTGCGGCACCACTTTTCACTCCTGCGAGGGAAAACAAGAGATGAATGCGCCGCTTAACTCATATGCATATTGCTCTAGCACAAGAAACATAAAATATCAATTTCATTATGATTGCACAAAGTTCAAACTTATTAAAAGCAACATTTTAGAACAAGTAAGAGATATCGCAGTACTCATAAAGAACATACAGCTAACGTTAGCAGATATTTGGCAAGTTCTCGACCTATGTTTTTTAGCGGTGAGATATTTTTTTCTGAAATTCTAAACCTAAATATTCGCATATTAAATTGCAGGGGCGGATCCAGACCATTTTTTGAGAGGGGGTGAGTATTAACTTCTACAATAGCAGAAAATTACGTATCGATAGTAATGCACGAAACTGTGCATGCGATCCGGACCAGCGGGTCAACAGAACTGGGTAGTAACTAATTTTGTTATAAAATATTGACACAGTGTTGTAGGAAGCAATTCAAAAGGGGCAATTTTTTTATGAAAATGTTTTTCCCAGAAAAAAAAATGTTTTTATATGCCTCTTGATCATGCAATAAATATTTATAATAGTGGGTGGGGTGGTCTAGAAATTTTTTAAATAGTGGGTGTTATTATCTTCCCATTAGTTACGCTTCTGAGTGATTTTCTGTTTTCTAGTAATCTGAGATATTGAAGATTGATTTTTACTCGTAACGACAATAAATACAAACGGAGTTGCGTTATATTCAAGGCAACCTCAGATAAATAAGTTCAACATATAGGTTATTGTCATCTCGTATCCATCACAACTCGTAATTAAGTGAATTGGTTTACTCGTATCCATGTTTTAGCTGACTCGTGCTCATCGATTAACTCATTCATGCCCATCGCCTGTTTGATTGTGGAATTACTTATGAAGGTATACATGTATTTACCAACAAGGTAATTACCATAATGCCGTTTGGTATTAAATTGACATACATGAATTGGCTTCAGCAGTACTTCGCTGACAGAGGTATTGTCCAAACGTGACAGGCAGATTAACCTTTTGATTATCGTGCGGATGATTCTACTCAATTTTTGTTTATGACAATTTTTATGGAAAAAACTTTATATTCCCCACTGGATACTCGTAGGTAGGATAACAAGAAAGAACGATTATTCTTGTCAGTGTAAATTTAATGTCGCTATTCTTTATTACCTAAAATTTGAACGTGTCCGGATCAAGAAATGGTTCACGGGACTACATCTCGCCAGGTTATATGGATATAAGGTAAAGGGCTCGTTACAATTTTCGAGCTTTTGACAATTTGATTTTGGTTTCGAAAACAAAGAATTTTAGAACCCCCGAATTGCATAGATGTTTATATAGATGGGCGCCCTCATAGTTGTAAAACCACTGTCCGGAATCGCTATGAACTTGCCTGCCCGTGGTTTCATGTACCCGAAATTACTCGTAGCAAATGAATATTTATAAAGGAGTATATGTGTACAATTTATCCAATCACAGTAGTTGTGATCGGCAACGGAAGTTATCGCGAAGTCCGTTGATCTAATACAATAATAGCCTCGATCTGATTAGCTGACGAATGCGCGAGCACCGTTTACTCGCATTTGTTAAGGCTTCATGAATAATACAAAATATGCATAGGTGATTTCGGGCACATGAAACTACGGGTAGGAAAGAGCATAGCGAATCCGGACCGTGGTTTTACGACGATAGGGCTACCTTTACTGTTTGTTTACATTTCATGGCAAATTCAGGAATCAGTATGTCGGATTTTTCATTTGTTTATATGACAGGAGAGAAAACTGTCGTGTAAATTAGTAATTGTTTTAGAGAAAACTTTAAAGGGATATACTATTAGTAGGATCGTCATTGCGCGTAGTAAATTTCTTATGCCATCGAAAACGTCGTAATTTTCAAACGAAATTGCACTGCTTGCAAACACCACACAATTGCCATGTATATAGCTATAAATAATACATAGGTAAACCTATGGAGAGGGCGAAGGCATTCATCAACAGTTTTACATGTTCAGTTAATCCCTTTATGGATAAAATCGTGTTGCCCCCTGCCGGGGGCAACACGACAAAATCCCCAAAGGGATTAATATTCAGTGTTTTTATCACGTAAATGTCCCGGTCATTCACTCATTGTTTTAAATAAAATATTGAGTGGCTGACTGTTTCCTTGGTGCTAAAACTTGAATAGAATCTATGTGGTGTTTATTAGTCATGAATTAAATGCACAAACATGTTTATATGCTATATATTTTTCTAGAAATCCCAGCGTATCCATCACACGTGCAGTTCACATTACCAGAATAATGGAGGCGCTTCGTGATCGGGTTCGATTTACAACCCTAGTCGTTATGGCCTAGTCTCGGTCTACAAAACGTTTCTTAGTGTGGTAGTTTATTACTTCGTTTGCAAGGCGCTTTTAAGTAATGACTTTGCATTTCCGACATTTTGTTTATGTCACGGGCAAATTCCCGATGTGAGCAAAATTTTTACCATTAGTAGTACGGGTCCCCGGATGTAGTAGGAATAAAAAATGTGAGCTTCTCTACATATATGAGGGCTTCGCCCTCTATAATGTCAGCCTACTAAAACACGTGTAACTTGTGCGACATGATCATTATTAACTGTTGAATATCTATTTTTTTCTATTGTGAAAATATACTTATTTTCCTATGGTAGAAAATCCTGGGTCATTTTTCTATGGTAAAAATATTACTGTGCCTTTTCTACATCCGTAAAAAAGTTATCTGGAAAATGGGTAATTTTTCCTACTGGTATGGGTCAATAGATCTTTTTGGAGTTGATTCTTTCTGTTACCGTTTGTCATAATAGTATGCAACTTCAGAGAACTTCCTGTTAAACGTTTTATCTTATATATATATGACCTGGAATCTAGATACCATGCAGTGCTAGATGTCAGATGTGAAAAGCAGCCTACAAGGAAGTGACGGCACTTGAAGTCGTTACAAGAAAGGATTCCAACATCTATCAACAATTAAATCCCAGGAGAAGAACTGAGACACAGTATCATTGAATGTTGTCAATGTTAATATTACGAAACCAGAAGAGATCTTGCCCTACATTCTGTTGAGGTCACTTGATGTGAACACTAACTATCCCGACAAAACTGTACGGAATGGAACAAACCGAAAACGCGTAACGGGTATTCATGATTCCTAAGTTAAAAAATGATCGAGACCGGATAGTTTTTCTATGTGCTTGAGAACTAAGTCGTCGGTGTAATCATAATTCCTACGTTATTGTGTACAAATTAGTAAAACGATGGGTTACACCGATGACTTAGTTCTCAAGCACATAGAAAATGCCCGGTCTCGATCATTTTTCTACTTAGGAATCATGAATACCCGTTACGCTTTTTCGGTTTGTTCCATTCCGTACGGTTTTGTCGGAATAGTTAGTGTTCATGTCATGTAACTTCAACAGAATGTCGGGCAAGATCTTTTCCGGTTTCGTAATATTAACATTAACAACATTCAATGATATTGTGTCTCAGTTCTTCTCCTAGGATTAAATTGTTGATAGATGTTGGAATCCTTTCTAATAACGACTTCAAGTGCCGTCACTTCCTTGTAGGCTGCTTTTCACATCTGACATCTAGCACTGCATGGTATCTAGATTCCAGGTCATATATATAAGATAAAGTGTTTAACAGGAAGTTCTCTGAAGTTGCATACTATTATGACAAACGGTAACAGAAAGAATCAACTCCAAAAAGGTCTATTGACCCTTACCAGTAAGAAAAATTACCCGTTTTCCAGATAACTTTTTTACGGATCTAGAAAATAGAAAAATTACCCAGGATTTTCTACCATAGAAAAATAACCCAGGTATATTTTCACAATAGAAAAAAAAATAGATATTCAACAGTTAATTATGATCAAACGTGTTTCAGTAGGTTGAAATTATAGCTATATACGTCGCAATTGTGTGGTGTTTGCAAGAAGTACAATTTCGTTTGAAAATTACGACGTTTTCGATGGCATAAGAAGTTTACAACTTTACAAGCAGATAAACTAGTCACTGACAAATTATTGACGCAGGAATATCGAAAACTGCGCTTGATGCCAACGTGCCGCAAATTTTACGGTCGGTATAATAGTCTTGTTTGCGATTACTCTGTTTCACTAAGTGAAATGTTGAGTTGCCTGACAGGTTCGATGGCGATTGTTGAGACGTCTTTACCAATTGTGACGAGGATTCGATCCTCGCGTATTTCATTTTAATTTGACTGGGCTCTCGGCGGGTGTGACCGGTCGACAGGGGATGCTTACTCCTCCATTGCACCTGATCCCACCTCTTGATTTCAAGAGGTCAGTGTTTGTCCATTTTTTACCAGATTTGTACCTGTATTCTGGACTTCCTAATGATTTATACTTTATATATCTGAGATTTTTTATATTCTAATGTCCAACTTTACAGCGCGATGCCAATACACGCAACTGGACCACAAACTCATTTGCCTATTAATCGTGCGCAAGAATTGTAACCACTTTTAACGTCAATTTTGTCACAAGTGTATATGTTAAGCAATAATTGAAAAGGTTTTCAATCTGAAATGCACATACATGTGTAATTTCCCGTCAATATAATGTGTTATTAATCCCATACTACAAAATGTGCTTTGCCTTGATCCTAGAAATCAATTTACGACAACATTACTGAAACATCAACTCGTAAAAATGGCGACAGCTCATATTGCTGTAGTACGGATAGTGACTCTTCCTGAGAAATCTATTCTGGTGGGATTAAATAGTACGAGTATCTCTGTGGCAGTTCATCTGTAACTAGTAAACACATTATGTAAGAGAAACAATTTGAGGAGACTGCTTGCGTTGGTAGAGCGTTCGACTCGCAAGCAGAATGTCCCGGATTCGGTTCCCAGTACCGGGTCATACCGAATACTTTTTTAAAAATGGAAGTGACTGTTTCTGGTCTTTCGGATGAGACTTAAAACAGGCAGGGCACGGGCATCAGTTCATAGCACAGGTCAAATTTTGTGGCACTTCACCTTAGAGTAGTGATATCTCAATATCAGTGGACAAAAATCTTGGTGGGATGTAAAACGACACACAAAGAAATATTGGAACATACATGCTTTGTCTTTTGTGTTCCAGCGAGTGAATACTTACGTGACATGAATCTAGTTCATACATCATGAAACGACACCTTTATTAGGTAATACATTTGTATATACATGTGTATGTACCTAAGCGAACAAGTACATTTTTAACAAGTAGAGCAACAAAGGTACATACATAAACTATTCTAGATGGTGCAAAGTTTCTTCACCCCACACCTGTCATATTCCAATATATCCAGGTGTCTGCTGTCAGTATTTTGCAAACTACATAAGAACAATTAAATTGCAGGTGAGGTAAGGATTTTCTCCAAATCTAATTATGTGTGTGTGTGTGTGTGTGTGTGTGTGTGTGTGTGTGTGTGTGTGTGTGTGTTCTAATTCGATTCACTCAACCGAACATAAATAATTTATAAAATAAACAAACACATGAATTAGGTATGCTGCGCTCTGTGCACTTGCAGTTTATACAAAAAAAACAAAATGTCACTGTCTCCTGACCACGTGACCTACAATGTAAAAACCAAATATATAGTTCAAATTCTAATACGTATACTTGTGTAAATGGGGGTGGTGGTCGGGAATAAGTTAATTGCACTAAAAAGAGCATTCGAATGGCATATATCAGACTACGTTACAAGTAACAAACACTTGAAATTCATGCAATGAATATTCATTGACACATGTCAGGTGACATACCTGTAAAAAAACTGACCAATAACTGTGAAACACAAGTAAACATAAACACGTGTTATTGTAACTTCAATAAATATGATTTATGTTCTGACTTCAATAAATATGATTTATGTTCTAATTCGTTTCACTCAACCGAAGATAAATAATTCATAAAATAAACAAACACACAAATTAGGAATGAAGAGCTCTGTTTATTCGGATAGGTTAACTGCACTGAAAAGAGCCTTCGAATGGCTATATTCTATACATATATCAGACTACGTTACACGCAACAAACACCTGAAATTCATGCAATGAATATTCATTGTCACATGTCAGGTGACATTACATAAATATAAATTTGTAAAATTATGCTTGGATTTGAAATACAATGTATTTCATTAATTTTATGTCGAGTTGGGGAGGTGGTCTCCTAAGTGATGTGGTCTTTAGGCGAGGTTCCACGGCATTAATTTCTAGATGCACTTATTGCCACGTCTGTACAAATAAACTTAATTATAGAAATGAAAATCATCTCTTAATACTACATATTACAGAAACTACACACCTTTTTTTTCCGCGGTAGTATCTTATCGACCAACATAGATATAAAAGTATACAACTATAACTTGTGTATTTTATGTATAATATCAATAACCGCTGGGTGGTTGCCGCTGCTGTGGCACTGTTTGAGTCCCCGAGGGTATACATATACATGTACCTACTACCTGCATTTACTTCGGTACCAGCTGATAATCCTATACTAAATTACTTCAAAAGCTATGCCAGACTCTTTATTGTATTTGTTGTTGTTGTTGTTGTTGTTGTATTGTTGTTTAACGTCCCACACAAGAATCTTTCACTCATATGGAGACGGTGAAGGGCTCCAAATGTTGGCCTATGTTCGGCATTTAAGGCCATTGAGTAGTGAGGTTTTTAACATGCCGACACCTACTGTGACACGGGACCTCGGTTTTTACTGTATAGTATAGTTTATTGGTCAAAAGCAAATACAGTTTAAAGATATGATCACATCATATATAATACAAACAATACAATATAACAGAGAGTACAATGCAATGTATCAGACAGTACATGTATAATATAGTTGGTATAATAATTGTAATTTCTAATGAATTATCAGTCACTCTAGAGATGTTACATAATTCATATAATAAATAAAGAAATTGATTTTAAACAATGTTATTTCTTATTTTGAGTGCATTCGTAATACATTTACCCAAGTTGCAGAGTTCTGAAGTGATTTGTGTACTAAGTATTTGAACTAATTTAAAGACAGAGGGCCTGATATTAATAGTATCTTTTCAAAAAATTAAATTGACTCTTAAATGTTGATCAGAGGGACATTTGAACAAAAATGAAATTCGTCCTCAATGTCCGAGGAGCATACTTGACATAAGCGTCTGTTAATTGGAACTTTCTTGTATCTACCTATTTCAATAGATAAACAAAGTGAGATAATCTGATTTTACTAATCAATTTCTTATGATGTGGCTTAATGGGTTTACATAAATATGATTGTAATGTGACTTGGTCAAGGAGATGACAGTAGATTTTACATTTCGAGGAGTTATTAATTTCGGATATCAAGGACTGCTTACAAATATCTGAAACACGTTGTTTGACAGTGGCGTGGCTGATATGTACCAATGATTATAGAAATTTTGGTTTATCCAAACATCTAGTAACCCAATGTCTGATAATATATTCTTAACATTATATAACCAATTCTTACTATTATTCTGTTCACAAATGTCAACCAGGTATTTATAACAGGACTTAAGTATACAATTGTGAGACACACTCAATTTCAGCCAATATTTTATTATCTTGTATTTTCTGATACAATATAAATGAAAGTCGACAATAAATCATAACATCAGGAGTTAAGTTAAATGAGCGATAATTTTTGCAGCTCAGTTGGCGCTACACTCCACCTCACAATCATTTACATCAAAAGAAAAAAGTAAAGGAGAAATAATTTCTCCTCAAATTATTACAGAAAAAATCAGATCGTTTACCATTTCATTAGAATACACGATTTTATATTACTATACATTGACTTTAAAATTCAATGTATTTTACCCCTTATTCATACCTGTGATATTTTTTGATATAATTTAAGACGATCTACAGTATCAAAAGCTTGTAATCCAAAAAAACAACAATATCATCTAGAACCTCCGGTTGCAAATCGAGCACTCTACCCAGGCGCGGAGCCATTTGTTTTGTTTTTGTTTATTTTTTGTATTTGAAATGTATTTAAAAAATTACAAAATTAAATATTAGAAAAGTCCCATATTTCACAGATATACAATAAGACTGGTTATATAACCCTATGAAACAGTTACATATAACAAAATAAAGATGATGTTATAAACACCACAGATACCGAAGTATAAACCAGGATACAATAAATCTTGTGAATATTGGACAAACATGGACCTCTAGAAATCTAGAGATGGGATCGGGTGCCATGAAGGAGTAAGCATCCCATGTTGATCGGTCACACCCGCCGTGAGTCTACAGTCAAATTGAATTTAAATGAAATATGTGAGGAATGAATCCTTATTGCAATCGGTACAGGCGACTCAACAACCGTTACCGAACAGCAACATTTCATTTAGTGAAACTCATCAGTAATTTCAAACAAGATCATTACACCGACCGTAAAATTTGCGAAACGTTGACACAAACTCGATTCTTGATATCCATGTGACAGTAACTTATCAGTTAGTAGTTTCCCTCTTCATATGAAATGCTCAAATGTACAACATGTGCTGGAATATCTGATCATTTATGACAAATAAACACCATATATAGATAAAGGATTTCTTTTACATTTGGAACGAACACTTAAGAGATTAGTGGAATTATATATATATATATATATATATATATATATATATATATATATATATATATATATATATATATATATATATATATATCCTACCATCTACCGGTATGAAATGTTCATCATCTCATGACCGCAATAAAAAAAAAGTAGGATGACATAAGAAATAAGTAAATATAAACATTGAATTGCCAACTGGATAACGGCAAACTCATCATGGAGGGTTATACATGCTTCATAGAATTTGCCTTTGTCCAGTTAGCATTTGAAAGCAGTTTAATGCTTAAAGGGACATTGGCTGTGTTTTTGTCAAAAACAATTTCTCCTTTTTTACTACCTAGATTGATATACACAGACATGCAAATGCATAAGTTTCATATATTTTGTGAAAATTGCTTGAGAAACCCAGGTGTGGCAGTTTTTCAATTGCAATTAATTAATGAACCTTACTATTTATATATAAATATCACACTAGACCACACCTTATTTTCACAAACTATATAGGAATATAAGATTTTTTACGCCTATGTATAGTTCTTATTTGGTATCCTGTTTAAGAGAAATATTTTAAATTTTCAACAACATCAGGTTTTTATTCTGATAAACAAAACCATAATTTGGAGTTGTGTCTCTTCCACAAATCAGAATTTCAGTTTTTATCTACATCTATATTTAATTTCCATATTGTATAGTATTTATTAATGTTGTTCAATTCCAAGTGAAAATCACGTTTTGATACTGATGAAATGATATTGTCGTCACTATATATACATGTACAAGTACAAATAGCTGAACATTTGCAAACATTTGTTTTAGACAAGACAATACTTGTTCGTATTTGATACCTCATTTCTAGATCATTCACAAATAAAAAAAAAAGCGATATTGACAGTTTTGCTTTTGGCGAATTCCCAGCTGACAGGGAAAGGGATTGTTTTTAGATGACAAAAAATCTTGCATTCTGGGGTTATTTGTAGATGACTTAGCATCTTGCATTCTGGGGTTAATTGTAGATGACTAAGCATCTTGCATTCTGGGGATAATTGTAGATGACTAAGCATCTTGCATTCTGGGGTTGTTTGTAGATGACTAAGCACTTTGCATTCTGGGGTTAATTGTAGATGACTCAGCATCTTGCATTCTGGGATTGTTTGTAGATGACTAAGCATCTTGCATTCTGGGATTGTTTTGATGACAAAACATCTTTCATTGTAGATGACATACTTGATTAAACTCTAGACTCTGACGTCTTAACACTGAGAGATCATTTTCTCCGACAGCTACAATGATATGTCTTTTGATGCTCTCGTCTGTTATACTATAATTGATAGATTTGACTGGACTGTGTTCCCAGCTACTCTCCCTGAACAAATAAGAATACACCTCAACATTATAAAAAGTGGCATATAGTTTGTTTGTTTAAATGGTGTTATACACCACACTCTACAATTTTCCAGTAATATGGTCGCTACCAGAATTTAATCTACAACATACTAAGAAGAGATTATTATCCTTCCGCATGTAAACTTGCTAACTTTCTCACAAATGTCAGCTTAGGTTCCAGTGGGTGCAAACCAGTGGAATGAAACTTCCCAATCTAAAGAGTGATGCTCTAACCACTGGCCCCGGAGGCCGTGGTACGCAAATATTGTTACATTAAATGTTGTAAAAATGGTGGAAAACTTCACAATTTAAAGAGTGATGCTCAAACCACTGGCCCTAGTATGCAAATATTGTTAGATTAAATGATGTAAAAATTGTATGAGACTTCACAATCGAAAGTGTGATGTTCCAAATGTTTTTTTGGCTCACTATTTTTTATTTAGTCCAAGGTAAACCCTTTATCTACAAATGATAACAACCTGTAGCATGCAAAATCACATTGTCAAACATTTCAAAGTTTTTGTAATCAACAACATAACAATACAAATAACACTTATGAGATATTTCATGGAGATGTCACCCGCTTAAGGCGAAGCGCCAACAAATTTGACCTGTGCTATGAACTGACGCCAATGCAGTGAGTGTTCTTTTACATGCCACGCTTCCTTTTCAACAAAAATGGTCTTCATTTTGGCAATTCTTTATATTATTTTCGCAGTCTTTGTTTTATTCTATATACAGAGAATTTGGAAATTAAAAGATGCATTAGTTTTTAACCAATATATATCTCGATTTTTTTCTATTCTATACTTTTACTACTTGTACTTGATGTTCATTTAAAAATAAGAGCTTTACATAGAAATCTTAGATTCCTATATATTTTGTGAAACTAGTAAGGTCAGGTCCAGTGCGGTATGCATATGCCAATAGTAAGGGTAAATTTATCAATAGCAAGTGAAGAATTACCAGACTGGGTTTCTCAACCAATTTTCACAAAATATATAGGAATTTAAGAATTTTTATATCTGTGTATATCTAGTTTTTGTTATTGTATATCGACCTAAGTAGAAAAAGGAAAGAAAATACATGTATTTTGAGAAAACCACAGTTAGTGCCCATTTAAAACAGTTTTGGATTTCTTTCTGAGAGATCAGAAATTCTGTATCCATAAAAGATATTGTCCAGTGTTACACTCCTCAGATGTTAACACCTTAATCAGGTAAATATCATGTAATATTTAGACATCACAGGGCATTTATATCCTCAAATATTATATAAATATAACATTCCTAAGAGGGTGATAGTGGAAATTGTCACCCCGAGGATATACATTGTCAGTAGAGGTTGACAATGATTATTCAGGGGTGACAATTTCCACTAGGCCTACCACCCGATCAGGAATGTTATATTTATTATAACATCATCATATATTGACAGTAACACTTGAAACATGATTAGCACATCTGTGATACCACCCTACAAACATCCAGCCGTTTATTTTTAGGTCACCTGAGGTTCTGTTGTCGTCTATCTGGCGTCGTCAATTTTAACCAAATTTGGCATATAGCATTCCCATGTAAAGCCACATGAAGTTTTTGAATGAAAAGAAGCTAGGACCCATAGGGGTCCCAAAAAGGACCAAAACTTGGTACATATTTAAGAATATTTTTATCATGAACAGATGACTTTCAAATTTTGTATGCATGATTGTATAGTCAATATCTACAAAGTTTGCGAACAAAAATGAAATATGTACATAAACGAGCTACGAGGGGGCGCCTCAGTAATGCAGGGTACAATTGTATTACAGATTGTTTCATAACTAAAAAATGATCGACTTTTTGTATACAAAGATATATGAGAAAGTTGTTAGGAATGGTCTAAGGATCATTGACAAAATTTCAAATTAAAGGGTCAAAGGTCAAGGTCACAGGCACCTAAGTAAAGGGAAAGTACAAGTTTTTTGTAAAATTTTCGACATTTTTGACTTATTTCTCCAGAACTATTCCGTCAATTTGAACCAAACTTGAAGGAAGTATAACGATGTATAGCCGCATAAATTTTGCGGATAAAAAAGGGCTAGACCAAACCTGGCTGCCATGACTAAATATAGAACGAATGAGTCGGCAGATATTTTTGATTTAATACATGTATCTCCAAAATTATTAAAACTAAATAAAACCCGTTACCTTAAAATGAGTGGCTTGTGAAAATCTATCAATATTTTATTTTTGTGGAAATTGTCGGGTCGACCCTTATGTGAGTTATTTCCCCTTTTTGTGGATTTTTCATGTGTTTGGATGTTTTTTGACATTATCTTGAAAAGTATTATAGATTGACTAGAAGGGGAAAATGTTCAGCACGCAAAGATCTACAAAAAAGTCAACAGGGTTGAAATTGTCAGGTCGCTCCTTATGGGATTTATTTCGATGTTTTTTGACATTATCTTGAAAAGTATTATAAATAGACTAAAAGAGAAAAGTGTTCAGTACGCAAATACTTACAAAAAAGTAAACAAGGCCGAATTGTCATGTGAGCCCTTATGGGAGTTATTTCCCCTTCTTATTGGATTTTTCATCTTTTGGGCTGTTTTATCCTATTATCCAGTGGGCCAATTTTAACCAAACTTGGCATATAGCATCCCAATGTGAAGCCGCATAAAGTTTGCGAATAAAAAGTGGCTAGGACCAACAGAGACCAAAAAAGGGACCTAAAAGGACCAAAACTTGGTATATTTTTAAACATCTTCTTATCATGAATCAATGATCAGATGATGTTCAAATTTTGTATGCATGATTGTACAGTCAATATCTACAAAGATTGCAAACAAAATTGAAATCTGTTTATAAACGGTCATCTAGGGGGCATAACAATTAACATAAGGGAACTGTTGTATGCAAATAGCTTAATAACTCAAAACTGATGGATATTTTGTATACAAAGTTCTGTAAGAAAGTTGTCAGGAATTATATAAGTATCATTTTGACAAAATTACAAGGTCATGGAATCAAAGGTCAAGGACAAAGTACACAGAAAATATGTTTTTTGTCAAATTTTAGACATTTTCGACTTCTTCGCAAGAACCAGTGGACTAATTTTAACTAAACTTGACAGGAATTGTTTTGCTCATGTCCCGAAAATATAATTGATTGAGAGAAAGTGAATGAAGCAAAATGTTCGGCATGCAAAGATCTACAAAGAAGTCAATAGGGCAGTTATCGTCAGGTCAATGCTTATGACCGGTAATTAAGATTTGCTAAGGTGACCGTCAAGGCCCACCGGGCCTCTTGTATACTAAAGTAACATTTCGCTCGGATTGCACCATTTCAATTCTAAACTTCTCAAAAGGATGGATCAGATAGTTGTCTTTTTACAGTGGCTGCTCCTAGACGGATATGACAATATAGTTAGATTATTATTTGTTCTCGTATGATACCACGCTTTACTTTCGGAAATACACATTTATATCAAATTGGAGCACAACTGATTAAGTCTTATTGATAGAAACGATAGTCTTGAACATTTGTTTGATCATTTTTAAAGTATTGTTAATAAAAGTTTTCCAAATGACTCGGAAATGAACGTGTCTCTGGATATATGGGAAGCAACAGAGGTTCTTATAAGTAGAGAAACTATTATAGATAAATACAGCAGAACTTGGATGAGTCGAACATTTATGAATCGAATTTCTCGATGTTTCAAATAAGGTTTTGGCTCCATTTCTATAAAAACAACGAAAATTCCTATATATATAATTCGAAGTCAAAATTAACATGTGCACGAAACCCCTCCATGATAATTCTTTTTCTCATTAACACTCAATGTTTTAATTTCACGAAAATTTAGTTAAATTTAGCGCTATTTATTAATCCTAATTACCGTATAATTATGTCTTAAATGGTTTCGATGCAGTCGTATACACCTTATAGAACCTGTGAAACTAAAAACGTATAATTCTCAGTTACCATCCATGAGTCGAAGTCCCGATGTTTTGAACTTTTCTGGGTGATCCCTTGAACTTTGACTCATCTAAATTCTACTGTATATACATTGTAAACATAATACCAATTTACAGTTTTGTTTTAAAAAAGCCAAAAGAAATGCTCAAGTCGATCGTTTCTGTAAATAAGACTTCATTAGTTTCAATTTAAAATAAATGTTGAGGTCCGAAACAGAAAGTGGTATCATACAAGGGCACTTTCTGTTTCGGACTTTAAACAGATGAGAGATTGACTATCTAAACGGTTTTATTCTCGATTTGCAGAATACAGAATAACCTCCCATTCTTACAGTTGTCTTTCTTTTGAGCAGGTATTTAACAAATTGGATGAAGAACTAATGTTTATTTTTCTTTTGATATTGAACAGCCTGGCGAACCCAGTATAACATTGAAAAAACCATGAAAAATGAACATATGTGGTTAATGAATTTGGCATAGGTCTGTAAGAGGTATACGGATTTTATTTAGCAGAAAAACAAAAATTTGCCCCATTAATACGTATTTACAAGATACCCTCTTTAAAGAAGAGATAACTCAGAAAATAGGAGATAAATACTGTAATCTGCAAGTATGGAATACAATTTTTGTACCAACTGGAACAGATATATAAAACACATAATTAGAGATCACAAAAAAGTAAAAATGAAGAATCGGAATTCCAAGTCCATTAGAATACAACAAATTGGGTAGAAACAGTGGTCTCAGTATAAAGAAAAATTGCAAATCCCATACGGGATGAGACCTGAGCCCGAAATACTCAAGCTCAACTAACTTTTCATGATTTTAAGGTAAATCTATTCTATAACTAGACATGTTTGTATATTGACAGCATATGATTGTAAATAATGATAAAAATTATTGCTAACTTATAGAAACTTTCAGAAATATTAAAAGATTGTTTGAGTACGTACTCAAACTTTGAGTACCGTACTCAACGTATTTATTCATTTAACAGGATAATGTCTCAAAATTTTATACAAGAAAGACAAAAATAATAATACGTTTCCTAATCACGCAAACCCAAAGGTGTCCGGAAGGAGTCAGCGTTCCCTGTTAGCATATCACACTCGTCGCAAATGTTACATAAAATACCTCTCGAATATAATTTCAAATGCGCCAGGTGGGTTGTGGTATATTTACTGTTGGTCACTTCAAGCTTCAGTAGGAACCATAATCAGAACATTGCATGGTAATTTTGTTCATTATGTCATCTGTCCTGTCAAGAATTTATAAATACGTAGGAGAAAGCAATCGATTCAAATGAGTGCAACAAAAATGGGCGTTTCCATGATAACTATGTTTCTACAATTCTGGGCGACAAAATTATATAGATTCCTGGAAATGACGTTTTAAAACATACAGTTTCTTCGAGAATGTGTATCATTTTGCCGCCAAAAGACCGATGATATTATGAAAAAATCTACTGTGAAATGTGCTTTTGACTAATGTCAAAGGATCGATGTGTCTATAACACGGTGTGGGACCTAGTCCATATGACTAACTTCGGTGATAAAAAAAATCTTTTATCATGTGTTCTCAAAATATCTAAAACAACATTAATAAAAATAATACCGAAAATCAAATAATACATGATAGACATTTAATATACGAATATTGTCATTCACAATTGCAGGTTGCCAAGTGGTTTAGTTTTTCTTTTCATTAATAAAAAGTTGATCCAATTTCGAAGAAGTCCTTGACTATAAACATTCTTTGTTACAAATATCCCGTGTTTGACCTGACCTTGATTTACAGCAACATGGAACTCCTGTGATGTCAAGTTTTGACTTATCAGAAATAATTGCCGTAGAAGTCCAAGGAGAGCAACACCGGAAACAATAGCCGTGTAACAGGCACATACAAAACTGAAGGCCGTCCTGTTAAATAATAATAATAATAATAATGATGACGATGATGATGATGATGATGATGATGATGATGAAGATGAAGTATATCTACATCAAATATGGGTAATATAGTCTAGCAGCTTATGATACAATCCGGAAAATGCGAAATGAGGAACAGATAAATCAAAGGACCTTGGGTAAGTTTCAATAAAGGTAACGAAAGACGTAACTGGAGTTACGATTTTATCTAGGTGTACGTAGAATTAGTTTTACAAAAGATTGTAAACTGACACGTTATCCTACACGTGAAATTGGTTGTACATTGAAGCATGGGTAGCATCAGATATGAGTTTATACCGTACGTAGGAAGAAAGCTGGCCATTACTCTCACTGAAACTCAATGGAGTGTCAGTCTACATTTTTGAAACTGGCCCCATATTTGTTGAAAATATTCATCTGAAGTAGTCTTGGGGAAGCATATCTTGGCTAGACTGAGATATTTTCTTGAAAAATTTATTTCGGCGATATGTCACTGTGGGGTACTGTTAATTCGTCTAGGAACGTCCAATAAACAGTTACATTTGATTACCTTATTGGTGGAGAATGTGTTAATACCGGTATTGTACAAAACTGACCATTATTTGATCTGTTTGATAGTCTGCTAATCATTTATGTTGTAAAACATAACATTAGGATTGATGTATATCTTATAGAGTACAGGTGCATTAGCTCCCCCTCCCTAAAATACTTCGTTTTTATTAATAAAACAATAACAAATAAGAGTTATATACAGGCATAACAATTCTTATATTCCTTTATATTTTGTGAAAACGAGGTCAGGTCCACTGTGGTATGTATGTACAACAAGTGAGGTAAAATTAATAATTTGAAAACGAATAATTGCCAAACTGGGTTTCTCAAGCAATTTTCTCAACATATATAGGAAATCAGTTATTTTTATGCCTGTGTGTATCTCTTTTTTGTCATTGTACATCAATATAAGCAGTAAATAAGAAAGTTTTTAAATTATATATATATATATATATATAAA
>BROG01000173.1:0-42500 GCA_030159075.1 Atrina japonica
ATTCTGTAATGATGGATATTATATTTACATTACAATATCATGGGCCATAATTGAGGAATAAAAGACGACGACCTCAGAGTGTATTTCAAACATATCTTTCGTTCATAGAATATGATTTTAATTCATACGTTATACCAAAATCAAAAAACAGTTTAAAATAATTCAAATCACAAAAAGAAACGTTAAAATTAATTCAAATCAAAACATGGAAACATTTCCCTCATTGTACTTAAAGTGGTTTGGAAGGATGTGTTGTAACTCACTTCTTGGCGAATAAAGAGCTCGACAGTCATTCGCTCGAACTTCCAAAACACCTTCCGTTTTACAGACTTCACTGTTTCTGTCCGATAACGTTCCCATACACTGTTCTCCATGGAAGGTGCCATTAAAAATAACAGTTTTATCCAAACCACAAAATGAATTCCAGTGCCTGTCGTTAACTAGAAGAAGAGATATTAGTGTAACACATGAAAATATAATGTATAGTCTAAGTGACAATAGTCAATATAAACACACATATTCACACACAAACACACACACACACACACACACACTCTGAGAGAGAGAGAGAGAGAGAGAGAGAGAGAGAGAGAGAGAGAGAGAGAGATGTAGATGAATATATAAGCTATTGTAGTTAACAATAAATAAGCAGAATACAATTGCCATTAATATAATGCTGTATTTTGATACTGTATTTTGTAATGAAATCACAAAATCTGTAGTGTCCTGAATAAAGAATGCAATATGAAATAAAGAGATTGGATTAATTCTTTCTCGTCGAATTAGTTTGAAGATAATAAACATGCCAGTGTGATTACCGTAAATGATTTAAAACGTATATATGTATAACCTCAAGTAGAGAATGTAACCCTTACTGCGCTATAGAGAGTTTATGAAAACTACAGATACTGAAAGTTAAGATAGAAGGGAATAAACTTACTTATGAGATTCTTTTTAGCAGAACTACGATATGTATCCATCAGGGGATATGGATCGTCACGAAAAACACACATTTCTTCATACTCGCCCTCCTCTACAAAGCTTTGACCTAATAATAATAATAATAATAATAATAATAATAATAATAATAATATTCAAAATAATAGTAATAATAATAATATCATCATCATCATCATGATTATCATCATCATCATCATCATCCAATAATAATCATAATAAATATAAAAATCATCTCAATTTGGTAAGCATGAGGATGTGGAAAGGTGTCACCTGATTGACATAACTTATTCAATTAGTTTAGTCATTTCTGAGAAATGTAGCGTGTGTGAGATGCACTTGTAGACGAAATTGCCCTACAATTTTATTTTCCGAATACAAGCAAAGAAAAGGTATTACCTCTAGGAAACTTGAAACATTCAAATTTCAAAGCCACCTTACGAAGTATATGAAAACTTTGAAATGATGTCAGGGCTGGGGATATCTGAATGTTGACAAAATGCTGTATCGAGAGTAGGAAAAGGTCGACATGTTGCCCAATTACAAAGGTTATTCAAATAATAACACCGGGATGGGAAATGTATTTCATAGTTAACGTGAAGATGTAAATATAGTGTTTTCTGACTGGGTATGTATGTAATCTTTAGTCTATTATATCCCTTCACCTTTACCAAGAACAAACATGTTTTCAACATTCAAACAAAGTCTCGTGAAAAATTCTGAAAAGTGAACCTTTCAATTACATGTTTTTACTTTTTAAACACAATAGAATGATACAAACATTCAATAGAAAAATATTACAAAAATGTAAAGAGAATATATATTCTTTCATCTTTCATGAAAATGAATATACGTACACTTCAAGAGACGTAACTCGAAAATAAAAAGAATAAAGAAAACTTGACTTACCTATCCTGTACTGCATAACATTTCGATTTCTTCTTTTAAGTTCAATACAGGAATAGCGAGGAGAACTGTAAAGCACATCGAATAATGATATATCAAATTGATTAATGCGTATCGAATTTATAAAATTGTAAAAAAAAAAATGATTATACTAATTATACAGTTAAAATAAAGAATATCATGGGAAAACATCTACACAGTTAACAAATGTGCGACAGATAAATGTCGCGATGTAAACGACTTTCACAATGATATATACACTTTGGCAATTGCATTCTTTGTAAAATTATTATCTAAAAATTGTGATCTTTTTGTGCCTAGAATTTATTTGTTTTAAAAATATATATCTATGTTTTCATACTGTGCAGTTTATGATTAAATCTAAACAAAATGAATCTTCCCATTTCACTGCATACTGTAGCGGTGGCATTCAGTGATAATACATAGTACCGGTCATTTAAAACACATAATATAAAGAAAATGCTTGTCGTACCATCCATTGTCAAATGTAGATATTACTTTGTACTGAGTTTCGTCAGGAGTTCTTTTTAAACACGTGAAAGTGCCAAAATCCGAAAATTGTACCACGGAGTTGTTTATCTTGATGCTTTCTTCTCTGTTTAAATCATAAAGTTTCCAAGAACCATGCAAATCGTAGTCAAACGGACAATGTAGTGTATATTCATCTGTTGCTGTAACTGGAAAGATTGCTAAATATGCAAGAGTATTCTTGTACGATTTACAAGTCAGAAATACATAAACACATCATTATATTGACACCTTGTTTATGTCAGTTTGGTGTTATAACGTTTGGCGGCACAAAACGTCTCATTGACACAGTGGTAATCTACATTACTTTGATATTAAATTGAATTATAATCGATGTTTCTTATCTGACGTCACAAAAAGTCTATCATCATTTTTATTATTGTTATATGTCCTTTTTAAGTAAAAGCAAATATATTTACTATTAAAATATGTTCTACCATACCAGTTGAACAATTATTTATATGTATCATTGTGTACATAATGATGGCAAATTAACTATAACTATTTTGTTGTTTATTAAACATTATTTACCACATTTCCCGCAGGTTTTCTTGCAGTATTCATAATATTTACTTGACGGATTTTCACACATTCCATTCTCTTTAAGTCTTTTACATTTTTCTGGATCTTCGTCGTGACAAGCATTTGGATCTAAATACAAATGTTTATGCTTTGAAAGTGCGTTTCCAAAGTTTGTAACAGTGAAATCAATCAGCTTTTGTTTTGACAATATTATCATTAATACCTCGTCATACCTCATCAACTGAACAATATTTGTAAAAAAAGTCATTATTGTCATCATAAATTAATAGTAAAATGCACATTAAGCAAATTATTAAGGGCAATTTTAAACATACCTTATAGAATCCATTGCATCTGCATTCAATGTGTGTGTGCGCATGTGCGTACGTGTGTGTGTTTGCGTGCGCCTGTGTGTGCATTTGTGTGTGTTTATTAATAACTTGTCATTCTATTTAATTCTGTCCATTACTAGATAACGTGAATATACAAATCGTTATGAGGATTTTTGTCTCCCTTAATCCATTTGAATCACAATGTTGACTCCCACTGGGCGTGACCAGTCAACAGGGGATGCTTACCCCTCTATTGCAAAAGATCACATCTCTGGATTTCCAGATGTCCGTGTTTATCCAGTATTCACCATATTATTTTTATATATAACGTGTATTCATTTTTCTTTCTATTACCATTTCTTATCATCTTCAGCTCGTAATAATTTATTCCTGATGGTGGTAATCCGTCTTCATTTGTTGGGCATATGACGCTGAAATACACCAAGACAATAAACTCTTTTGTCTGTACACGTGGAAATCTCTGGAACAAAATCAAATGCATTTCTCATAATTACGTATTGCACGTAAAAATAAAATGATATAGTTAATCCTACTTTTTCTTAATGAAACCTAGGTTTTCTTCAGTTTTACTTAGTACTTTTTCTTATTAACTCGCAATAACTGGGGAAAAGTTAAATGGGGAAAATGGAATAATCACAAATTTTATCTAAACTTAGTTTAATGAATAATGGTGCGATTGAAAAGTTTCTCAAGTCAGCTCAAATTGAATGCCAAATTCACAGTAATGGGTTGAACCTATTTTTCTTTTTACTAAACTTATTTTTATCGAAACACGTATTAAAATTAGGAACACTAAATTTAAGTGATACAAACTAGGTTTAACATACTTTGGTTCATTTTGCTGAGCCATATGTATGAATATGTACAGTTGTTTGTATCAACAATGCACAGTATTTATCTCAGAGGATTGATTAAATCGCAGTGGTAATTTAGAATGGAATATTAAAGACACCAAATAGAGAAGAGGGACACGGTTTACCAGACAATGCGAGCAATCAATGGCGTCTTTGAAATACCGAGGATAAACGAGATATGGACGAGAAAATGTTCTTTGCCAACCGATTACAGTCGTTTTGGGATCATACTCATAGTCAGAACAGATGGGAAGCAACTCTCAATTCTATCTAGTAAAAGGATTGTTGACCCTATGGATTATTCAGTATTCATTATTTAAGATAACTGCACGTGGTATAAGCCGCCGTATTATTGCAAAAATGTCGTAAAACCGGAAAGTTGTGAAACTGGTTATTATAGAACCGTAAGCTTGGAGAAAAGGTCATTATGAAACCATACGGTATGAGGATAAACAAGATAATTTTTAAACGGTATGCAGGATTGCAAAGAGAAGGGAAGATAGCAAGAATAATGAAATTTCATAAGGGATTATTACAGAACTGTAAGATTGTAAAACATGTAATTTGAATACAATTACTCATATCTTTGGCAGCTATCAAAGCTGCATTTTGACAAGATAATATAGATACACATATGCAGCAATTCAGTTCATACCCATACCACACTACTGATGAACTAATATGAATCTCACACTTACCATACAAAACTGAGGAGGATTCCTGTCGATTGATGCTATCATATATGTAAATGAACCCATATTCCATCCTGCCCAGCAGTGTAAACGGCTTGCTGTTTCACGGAAGAGAAAATTAAATTAGAACAAATTAAATAAATTTCAAAATAATATATTTGTCCCTAATTATTGCAAATACCGAATCATTGTTGGGAAGGTGTTACCGGTTTCTTATATTTTCGATTAATCCTGGGATTCGATTCCAATACTAAGCAGACACAGAAATGAGATGGGAATCACTTGAACTTGAACATAAGAAACCATCTTAGACTTATATCATCCACGAAATCAAACAAATTTGGAGTATTTCCAGAGAACTATTGTTGACCACATTGCTTTTAACAGTATATATAGGAGGTCTCGAAGACGGTATTTTACAAATATTGGACAGACAAATACTTCATATTGCGGACTAGTTGTTGAGCGTTCTAGTCATAAGCGGTATGTCCCGGGTTCGATTCACGGTGCCGGGTCACACCAAGTCCGGGCCTTCTGACTTAAAACCGAGGTCTTGTGTTATGAAAAGTATGGTACGTAAAAAGGACTTTCACTGCATTGGCGTCAGTCCATAGCATAAACCAAAATGTGTAGCACTTCTAAAACTGGACACTTCTGCATATAACTGAAACATCCCTGGTGGATGGGAAACAACAAACACTCATATAAAATATATAATAAAGGCTTATCCTAATGTACGTTTTTGCAACACATTTATTAGATATTGTAACTATTATTCAGAAGAACATACCCTTGTTACCGCGCCATTATTTCTAAATGATTCACCAAATCGCCTTTGTTTCCAGAAGTCCGTGTTTGTCCATTTTTACCGGATTTGTATCTATGTCCTTGACATTCTATTGATTTATACTTCGGTATCTGATATTTTTTTTTATATTTGTAAATTTAAACAATTTAAATTAGTATAATTGACATGAGCATAAGATTTATGACAGCTCAGCGTACTTATAATTTCTTTAAAATATAATTTTCTGTGATAAATGTACAATACAATCATACATACACATTTCAACCAAACCACACTTAGCATACACGCATTTACACAAAGAAAGAAAGGGAGTTGTTGAGAGAGAGACTAACAGATTTGTATTATATTATATACTGAGATGTTGACTCATAATATAGTGGTAAAAGATAAGGTAAGTATGAAAGGCAACTCTTGTGGGTAACTCTTCTGACAGTGTTAATAATTTAGTTATTAATTGCTTATATAACATTAAAACATTAAATTGTATTTTAGTATCCAATATAAATTAAACAGAAATTTCAAATGTCAATGTCAATGTGATTGTGTGAAAAAAATGTTTGGAACTGACTCCATTCTTTTTCAAAATTTTATATATTTTTCTCTCAATGCTGACAATTTATTTAGTATATATAGTTTTTTCATATTTTTTATGCTTTCTTACTGACAAGTACGTATTCAAATATTCATATCTATATATAAAACTTTTGATAACTAGTATAATCTGATTATAAAGTGAAAAGTATTGTATGTAACATGAGATCTTTTTTGGTTGAGAATATTTTGTTCCAAATATTTTGAATAAACCATGTATTTAAACCAATCCAATATCGTTGGACTATATTACAGGCCTATAGTAAGTGTCCAATAGATTCCGGGGTCCAGCACCATAAAACTTAAGAATTACTTAAGTCTAGAAATTTTACTCAAGTGTGGCAAATCTTCAAATCTGATTGGCTGAGGAGGCGAATTTGAGAATATTCTCAGACTTGAGTAAATTCTCAAGTTTTATGGTGCCGGGCCCGGGTGTACTTTACAAAAACTAAATTGAGGGTCTCGGTTTGGATATTATCTATTTACAATATGTTTGGTAGTCACTATGTTATTTAGCATTGAATCCATTGCACTTTTGTGTTAAAAGTAACTTGAAATGGTGGCATGTAAATTCTTACCATTCTGTAGAGTCTATAATTGATACATTATTCCATTTTGATGAATTTGAATCTTTTGAAAGACTACAATTTATCTTTAATAAAAGCTGATATAAATAATTGAAACATTCTATAGATGAGAAAGATGTATGTATTTTGTATGGTATAATTAGGTTTTGAAGTTTATAGCTAAACTCATTCGGTAAATGATGTCTACTAAACTTTTTCACAATACTGCGTATACCATAATATGTCAAGAGATCACAAGTTATGTTATATTTCTGATTTAACACATCTCTTTCGTGTATTTCACCATTAGTGTCAATTAAATCATTAATAAAATAAGTTCCAGATTCAAATCACTTATAATCTAAAACTGATTTTTGCCCAGTTTAATTTCTGGATTATTCCGCAAAGGTGTGGCTTCTGGAATAAGCAACTGTACAGTATTGTTGAAGTTTCTCCTTAACAACTGTCAATATCTTGGTAAGGAGTAAAGATAAAGGTTTGGTAGAACATTTGCTTGATCCTGCTATGAACCTCTGTTTATATGGGGTTTCATGAAGTGTAAGTATCGAATTTAAATATGGTAGCTTAAAAATCAGTATCCGTTGTATGTACATCAAAAGAGCGTAATACGGACACGTGGTTTTAAAGACTCTAGCCCTTTGGAAGTGAGCTACGTGTGTATGTAGGGTTACCAAAATTCGTATTAAAAATAGCTCTTGTAGTAAACGATTATAGTAATGTGCCTTGCAAATAAAAACTGTATTATTTGAGGCTTTGTCTGCTGGTACCAGTACATATTGGTCATGTAATCTATCCAGTTCAGTTACTACTTCTGGATCACTAAATATAGACGGATAACGTGATTTCATAGTTTCTTTAAGTTTTCGAATACGAGATTTTATCAACCATCTTACAGCTTTTAGCCATTCATGGTGTCTTGTTCCACGTCTTCATTTTTGCTCCATCGTCTGACATAATATTCGACAGAATTTATAACTAAACTGAAATTCTGACGCCAATTAAAGGAATGGGCTTCGCGGTATTTAGGACCTCTTAAAATAATTTTTTTGAAGTTTTCATTTTCAACAATAGAAATGTCGCCGACAATAACATGCGCGATAGGGTTATATTTGAAGGGAGATGATGCACATGAACATATGGTGGTGTTGTGTAGAAGATGGTTGATGTCTAGGCACTGCAAAACTCGTTTGTTATTGAATTGCTTGGAAGCGATGCTAAGTGAATAGCAATATGAAATGCAAGTGGTCTTCAGTTTAAAATATGGAGGAACACAGGACTGAACTTTTTGTGATTTATAACATTGCCAGTGTTTAAAGCGTCTATACCTTTATTTGTAAATTTAAGTTTTAAGAAAAGACTTCTGTTCGGAACAGTCATCGTTTGTGACGCTTGTAGGCTTGAACAGTCTTTGATAAGCAATGTCCATTATAATGGAGATCAGTGTGTATTCTGGGGTTGAAGAATATGTGTAGGGGTTCATTCTTGCTTCTTGAAAAAGTTCAGTAAGTAGTCTAAAAGGAACAGAATAAGGTTTGCTGCGATGTGACGAAGGCCCGTTTTTTGTTAACGTAAGGTAAAAGAGATGAAAAAGTAACATAATGTATGTTGGGTCTGTTTTATGAACGATGTCCATGACTTCGCTTACGTCTTTCGTTAGAATTAAAAAATTCCATCACATTAACACCACTACATAGCGGGCTTGATAGATTTCCTACACTTTGCATATTATCGTTACATCAATAGGGGTATGCAGTGCCAAGCTATTTAATCCAAAATTCTTCACGTTGTCTACGTAAGGGAGTACTCAAGGTGGGATTGTTGGTCCAGTGGTATTTTTTCAGTTATACGCAATCTCATAGACAAAATTGAATGGTCAGGGGAGTTGAAGTGTCGATAGAGTATCTGGTTATCCCCATTATTAACCTCAAATCGATGACCACACACTCTTTTATTTAAGGGCCCCTTAGTCTCGCCAACATAAATCAAACCACACAAGGTACACTCAATGTGCTTGTGGCAGTCAATCTATGTTTTTCATATAAACTGTTTTTTTTCTCGAGAAAAACTAGGTTTAAGTCATTCTTTTTTATTTTGGCGCAGTTAAACCTAATTTTTCTCAGTTAAACCTAGTTATTCTCAAGTTAAATTTGGTGACTGAGAAAAACTAGGTTTAACGAGAAAAACTGGGTTTAACTGAGACAAAAAATTAGGTTTAACTCATTAATGTGATTTTGGTGTGCCATAGATATAGGGTCATCGCGTTCTAATTTGTGTATTGAAGACAAATTACCTCTTTGATTAACCGAATCTTTTGTTTGCAAAGAATATGAACCAATTTTTAATGGATGGCCCAAATTAAAAAAAAATCTTGCATACTATTTATGAAATTCCATGATATTGTATAAAATGCTTTCTGAAAATCTATAAGTACCTTTTTATTGTGATTGCTACCTGGATATAAACAGCGACATGCGCGTTTTGTGATTATTTTAAATCCACGATTCCTGACTCGTCATCTACAGGTTGATAAAGATATTTGTGTATTTCTATAACATCACAGTAAATATATGCCCGGTCAATATGGGTTAAGTGTAATTAGGTATCACGAACAAATCGCCTGCGTCATACACATTAAGTAAATTGACGTTTCGTAAACATATTTTATGTTAAGCAATAAACTATTTGAACAAGTAGTAAAACAGAGTTACAATAAAATACTTCATCTATCATTTTATCTGCAGTGACACGTATACTGGGGTACAATACTAGAAGTAGATACTTTGTGTATCTGTTTACCTTGTCACTATCTATAAATAATTTACGTTAAAGCTGTAGTTACTGTATGCACAATACAATACTAAACACACAATAACTTTGCATAATAAATGTCGATATCTGATGAACGGTTTTCTAGAAACTTGTAACTTTACAATCAACGTTTCAAGAAAAAAAATACAGACATTGAATAAAGTATAAAAATACCATTATTAAATAAATAAATGATTCAATTCGTATTATTATTTCAAATAGCAAACATTGGTAGAAATTCAAAACTGATCAAAACTGCCGAATAATAAACGCAGACAAAACGGACATCGATCATGCTTAACTTATCTGTTTATTAAAATCAAATGGAATCCATTCTGCTTTTATATAAATTAGACATCGCGTATTTGAATGAAGCATTGCCAATTGTGTTTGGTGTCTGGCCCGTCGGGGCACTGGTAACCTCATTAATATTTTCTGAAAGGGATTCGTGTATTACAAAACTAAGTAAACAAATTGTTGACTTTCCGAGCATTTTTGCAGGTCAGCTATAGTTTCGTAAGTCTAAAATATTTGATCGCGACAATGATTGGACAGATATGATATTTGCATTTGTAAAGTTATTAATTGATTGAGGTAGTAAGCATGCAATATTGCACAGTTGAACAATTATTGTTATTCCATCAGTATTTATCAGTTTTATTTACTTTATTGGCGAAACACATTTCATAGGTTTTACATCGCCAGTCAGGTTCCTTAATACGTTTGCTTAGAAATGAACAGTACGTTCAAAATGATAAAATTGGCAGTTAAGAGTTAATATGTACACTCTGTAATTGCAACTGTTTCTTGTTATTACAAACAATTAATGTCATATCTGGTGATTCCCTCGTTAAATAATAGTCAATTTCGTGTGTAGACAGGTCATTGTTGTGAGAAACAGTATCTGAGAAACGCAATCAATCTGGATTCATGTGATATTTCATATAAGGATATCTTCTGTAGGCATAGTTTCTTTGTATAATCTAATATAGCGCATTTACTCTTCATTGATTTTGTTCGATGACGTAAAAGATAACACTATGCTTAAGTAACAGAGAAGTGCAGTCGGTTTGATAGGGACATTTGGACAGAAACTGACAAAATACATCAGATAAGAAATATATTAATTATGTTATATGTGCATCGCCTACTGCAACGACATAATTGTATTTTACGGATGGAAAATAAATGTATATTATTGACAATAAAACAATTGTTTCTTACTTTATTAGAAACATATAGTACCTCAAATGCACAGATCGTATGGGCGACGTTATGTGATGTTTACATTAATTGACTAATTACAAATGGGGAATTTACCAAATATGGTTTGATTACGTGATAAATCGCGTTGTTATGGATGGTTTATTTGTATTATTCAAGATACATATTGTACAGATAATACGCAATGAATTAATTGACAGAGAGTATGCCTAAGATAAGGCATATTTTAAGTGTTTCCAGTATTTCGTAGTTACGCTATACGATTAATGTAACTTGATAACATGAAGACCCCTTAATGGAAAGAAAGATTACTTAATACTGTGGTGGCTGTGAGATGGTATATTCTCTCTCACTTTATGTATTTGGTATGCTGGTCGTCCCATCAATGTATTTCTACAAATATATGTTCTCTCCTTTTATGTGTTTGGCGCCCCGGTCATACCATTGATGCATTTGTAAGAAATATATGTTCTATCACTGTTTGTGTTCTGTGCGCTGGCCATCATATTAAGGCATTTATGAAGAAATATATAAATATATTCTCTCTGTATGCTTGTAAGCGCAACGGCCAGCCAATTACTGCATTTGTGTAAAGTGTATGTTCTCTCACATTATCACACACACACACACACACACACACACACACACACACACACACACACACACACACACACACACACACACACACAAACTCGCTCTCCCTCTCTCTCTCTCTCTCTCTCATTTTTCTTCTGTCTATCTATCTCACATTATCGCGGTCATTAATTACTGCATTTGTAAAAAGTGTATGTTCATTCACATTATCACACACACACACGCACACACACACACTCTCTCTCATTTTTCTTCTATCTATCTCACAATATCGCGGTCATTCATTCTCTCACACACATTTTCGTTCTCTGTATCTATCTCACATTTTCATTTCGCTCCTTCTCTCTCTCTCTCTCTCTCTCTCTCTCTCTCTCTCTCTCTCTCTCTCTCTCTCTCAGATTTATGGAAATTCTCCATTTTAGTAAAGCAATAAATGACATACAAAAGACGTATTTTCTTATCTTGTTACAATGAATGTACTTGCATTTTAGAAACGATAAAAATCCCTAAATTGACACAATCACGCAATATTTCCTAAAATTGCAATGTAATTAGTCTTTTGAATATCATGAGCTGTGACACTTAATATATTGGTTGGCAGCGCGACTGCTTTATGGACAAAACACGACCAAAATATGATTAAAATAGTATATAAAAATAGTACAATACACTTTTAAACAAAATATGATTATAGAAGGTTCCGAATCAAAGTGGGAAACGTTTCTAATCCTGGAACAGTATTGAGAGTAGACAAAACAACTTTAAATTAAACTTTAAACTTTACATTAAAAAGATATTTTATTTCAATGGTCATTATCAAGTATAAAAAATGGTGTGAATGCGGTGCGAATGCTGTGTAGTTGGAATGTCCATGTGTATTGTAATAAAAATGATACCTTTTTATATACATTTGATATCTTTTGGGGTATCAATACAATATTTTGTAAAAGAAAAATAATGATAATAATTTTGGGAATTAATATTTATTTTAATGTAATGTATGAACATTTTGATAGTACATGAGGCATCAAAATACTATACATAAAACGTATACATTACAAAAAACCTAGAAATTTGGGACACCAATCTGATATTCAATACCCTATGCAATCACACTAGTTAAGTGTATGTGACCTGTCAATCCATACAGACATTTCCCATTTTGATCAAATTGCGATATCAATCTAATGTTCCCATACAGTAAACATCAATACACACACGCACACACACACACACGCACACACACACACACACACACACACATATATATATATATATATATATATATATATATATATATATATATATATATATATATATATATATATATATATATTCATTATTCTATTGGTATTCTGTATATATGGTGAGGCAAGGATATTACTCGGAAATTGTTCTACTGCCATTCCCTGGGATGAATTATAAGATACACAGCTTATAAACTGATCAATTGCAACAGCCATCAAATCATTAATAAACCCAAATGCAGCTATAACAATGTATTAACTGTCTATGCGCTGATTGTACTTACTCTCATTTTTATTGCTGAATGGATTACAGTTGCTGCCTTTTGGAGCTATAAAATTCATTCCATCCCCCTTTATACATTCTACCTCCATCTTGGATTTCCGCCATTCGTCCTTACATATATCCTTGAAATAAATGATATAAAATAAGATCAAATGAAATAATCATTTTTCATATTCGGTTCTTAGCTATCTATTTCATTTATTTGTTTAAAACATAATATAATCATATATATATATATATATATATATATATATATATATATATATATATATATATATATATATATATATATATATATATATACATTGGTATCTGAGATTTTATATTTGAACCTGAGGATTCAAGTCCAAAATTGGGTCAGGATTTATAAGAACAGGTTTTTCCTTTGTGAAACGTGAGACAAACGAAACATTAGAAACGGATCATTCGAATAAAATGTGTATCGGTAGCATGACATGTCAGGAATATATAGTATATCCGGTCCTATTCGCAATTTATGCGTAATTTCACGAGAGTTCTCGCTCGCGAAAATAAAATTATCGCGCAATGAAGTATGGCAATAGTATGATGAAATGATCATTCAAAATGACGAAGATATCACCTCGTGAGTAATTAACATGTACATCGTTAAAATAAAGTCTCGTCAAAATTTCCTGATTTACAGTATACATATTATGCTCGGTGATTTTTGTCGGTCGACATTACAGGTTATTTCCTGTGGTGATTGACCTTTAGTCGGTGTCAATGCCATATAAGTGAACAAAAGTCCAGGCCCTCAAAACTGTTTTAGTCTCGATGAATTACGTGCTCTTCATTTTAATTTTCAAGGAATGGGAGATAATTAATTAGATCTAAGACCTAGATTCGTCTGGAATCGAACCTCTCCGGTGCTATTTGATCGCTCTTTTATGAGAGATAGTGTAACTTACTTTAAACAATGTCTCAAAATATATACTTATGTATCCGGTGTTAATATGCTTTGCATTGTAAATGACATGGTTGTAGAATAATGGACCAACATGCGGATGAAAGATTATATTTATTTTATCACATCCGTAAAAATAAAATTTGTGAATAAATTACACACCAGTATGCCAATTTCGACAATATTAGATTAAAGATAAACAGAAAGTATACAACAACATTGTTGTCATAACTTACATATGGTCGTTAAAGGGAATGGATGTTTCAGACTGATTCGTATTCCCCTGAGGAAAATTAAGACACATCCTTGCCATCGTTTGACGCATTGCTTTAATACCCGTAGGAACTATAGGTAAGTGCTTTCCCCGTAGTGGAATGGATGAAATTTCATGTAGATACTGAAGCTTTGCCTTATTCAGAAACATAAGAAAATTAGAACTCGCGCTAAACTAATTACGTTCCAGAACATGTCTTGATTTTAAATGTATATATTATTCAGGATGCATGGGATAGTGTAAGGAAACTTTATTAGTACTAGTCGTGCTGTTGTGTTGGCTATTTTATTAATACTAAGCTATAGGTATACCAAGGTAACGTGGCATATCCGGGTTCAGTTAAAATCCAAAATAATACGATCTATTTTCAAAAAAGGTTGTGCAGCTAAACGATAATATTGCACTGATTCCATGCATTACCGAACTTCTATTATTTTTGACAAGTAGCTTGTCATTCCTGTTATGATTGAACTTAGACTTGTTGTGTTTGCAAGCATGTGCCAATTTACCTTTGTAGATTTGTACTGTAGTAAAATGTATAAAATGTATAAAACACAGTCCAGTTAACATGAACGTAACCCGAAAGTTGTCACTGGAATGTGGTTTTCGGCATTATATTTTAATGACACTACATAAATTGGTTTTAAAATGAATGCAATTAATCTCAAAATCCCCTACCTGCTTTGTAAGTCGACTAGTGGTTCGAAACGTGAAGCCACCGGAAACAGGACATACAAATGTACTTGATTTCCATGTAGCTAAAACATACATAAAGATAACTTTAAAGTAAAGAAATGAATGTATCTTATACTATACTCAATTTGTATTTTGTTTATTACTTTTATTGACATTATTCTTGACAAATGTAGAAATGATATTAAATATGAGTGCAAATATCATTAATCAATAACGTCTGTTTTGTGTTTAGTCTCAAGGGTTTCATGCGTGAAGGTAACATCCAAACGATCATATTACACACTAAAAAGAAAGAGAAAACCTAATTTTTCTATGAATCGTTTTATCTGATTTATGTCCTGATTATTCAATATTTTTTTCTTTTCTGTACAGTTTTTTAAATGTTGCATTAGCTCTGGCGGCCATGAAACAGACGATTAATTACTGTATTTTGCTAGACAAGAATAACAAAAAACCCAACCTATCCATGGCCACTCGTCCAAATACATTCGATGCTCATTACAGAGATCTGGTACATTTTTATCCTTTGTTGGACCTAAAACGATAAATCTAGCGTTATTCTACTGCTGAAAGATTCCGTATACATTTCCCAGTGGAACAAGGAAGAAACATAGTAGGAGATAATGGATTCTTTGCACGGTCTTAATACTCAGTTTTGCAGTAAATAATACTTACTGTTGAAAACAAGAAAGGAAATGACGTTATGATTGTTCTTTTAGTGTGTAACCTAAATCACGTAATGTCTTAAATGACCAAGTTCTATAAATATTATTTGCCAAATAGGAGAAAAAGGAAAAAAGAATGACAGGCATGCCACATACTTATGTTGAAGTATAAAAATGAATTAGTGTCCATTCCATCTTCTGTAAGCATGAATAATACATGAACAGTTTAGTATAATTTCGGTTAGTATACTGCTAGCATATATCTATTCTATGGCTATCTAAATTAACAACAAGGTGCAACATGCTAAATTTATGAACTGTTATGTAACGCAGTTCAACATCCTAACTTCTAAATACAGAGGAACCTCGCTATGTTGACCACCTAAATAACTGCTTCAAAGTGTACTGATTAGGGAAGTCGTCTCTTAGATGGACATTAGCTGTGTTTACCAAACAAACTTATTTAGATTTCTTCTACTTTTACATTCTGTATTTTATTTACAATAACAAATCAAATCGATACACTTGCATAAGAGATCTTATATTCCTTTGTATTATGTGAAAATAAGGTCAGGTCCAGTGTTGTATTAATAAACAAAATAGTAAGGAAGATTTGATCAATTGCAATTAAAAAGTGAGAAACCTGGGTTACTCAAGCAATTTTCACAAAATATATAGGAATTTAAGAATTTCCATGCCTGCGTATATGCCTATATCTCTTTGTTTTGTTATTGTATATAAATCATATTGTAAGAAAAAAACGTTTTGAAAAAACCCCACAGCTTATGCTCCTTTAAAGGGATAGTATCAAAATTTTGATTGGGTTTAAAATATTTAAAAATATTTTGTCAAATTTTCACTGTGTTTAAACAGTATCTAAACATGTGATATAACACTTCGTTGTATTCTTGTATAGTATGACAATATTAAGACTTGACAAGTGGTCCTCGTAATGTTCAATGGTAAAAAACATTACGATTTTGATCGGCACTATTCACGTATCAAATATTTATAAAAAAAAAAAGTTCACGAAATTGAATATTTTTTATCGTAGATGTAAGGTGGTCTTTAGTCGTGGTTTTACTGTATTAGACGAGGCGATGTGGAGATCCTGAAATTTATTTGTTTCAAAGCAGAGACACATTCATTATCTAAGACAAAAATAGACAACCAACGGTATATAGAATCGACCAAGCAGCCAATACAACTACTATATGACAATATGTTGTTAATGATTTGCTTTATAATCATCTAGTATATTGGTATTATGTAAATACATGTACTACAATTTTAATCTTGCTTATCCATGAGCAATAGATATTTTTATGGCTATTTTACGAGTAGTTCGAACACAATGACGTTTATTTGTTGTTTCCACTTGCCTTTTTTAATCTGAATAACACTGTCACTCCTCTTCACAAAGGTCAAACATAAGTATACCGTTCTGTGGAAATAATAATGTACAATAAGTGCTGGTCAGTGCCCTGTACTATTTTAAATAGCCTTTAATTATCAAATAAATATTAACAACAAGAATACAACAATATCATGAAGTCCCCCTCTCAGGAATCTAAGAAGATAGTATCCTGGAGGACGACCATGTACAGTGACTCCCTTTTGCGAATCATTTCTTAAACTATGAAACATTTTTAATGAGTCTGACTTTTTCACCGAATTCGACTGGTTTCATGTAACATATGCCACGGGTTTGAACATGCTTAAAGGGGAACATTGACTCCTGCCGGACACCTGGTCCCATCCTGTTTGGGATTCGCAATTGTTGTTCACATTGAGACCATTTGTAGATCTAATTTGTCGTTTTGTAAATGATTTTCGGTTATCCTTCATGTTTACTTTGGGCATATTTTGATATAATTACACTATTTTTTCACTCGAATGCAGTACTTACTGAGCCGCAAAGCTACATATAACATCGAATGTAATTTGCAAATTCTAAATCAAACATCGTTTGAATAATTTAATCATATTTGTCTATATGACCCTAACGTCCTTGAACTATTATATATAAAAGTTATAAATGCCAAGGTACTTAATATATTATTGTGATGTGGAACGAGCTGAAGCAGGATGAAATACAATGCAGTTATTTAACTGATGTCTTGGACAAATTAAAATCAAGAAACTATTAATTCATTTATTTGACACAATTCTACTTTAAACGTGATCACAAACGTGACTTATTGAGACGCAGAATAACATATTAAAGGATATCCATTCCAGAGTTTTAATAATTATTGTACTTTGATATCGCTTATTGTATTTATTATACAAATATTTATTGGTATAACTTTTATCTTCAAGTGTAGATTTACTAATCCGTCAATTTACTTATCGACGTAAAAGATTTAGAACACAAAACAATATTACAAAATAATAAATTTGTATTTAACTGATAATTGAATTGACAAAGACTTAGATTCTATTAATTTCCTGAAATCTTAATTGAATATTTTATAAATAAGTTTTCTACGATTAGTGCTTTTCAAATTAACTTTCGCACGCACTGGAATCATAGCACTATTTTCGTCTCCACTGTTTAGATTAAATATTGATTCAGGATAATGTTATGACTGAATTGAAACTGCAGTTGATTCTTTGTTTTGGAGACAAAGTCTTGAAAAACACCCAGGAAATTGAAACTTTGCATAATTTGTTCCATTGATGATAATTTGTTATGGAAAATGAAACCAACCATGCTTCGATGAGCAGTGTTTAATACAGTTAAAATGTAGTTCACTTTTAAAAACCGTTTGAAGTAATGCAAACTGTTTGATTTAAATTGTTGATGATTCTAAGCTATACATGGTAAAGTGGACCTATGGTGCATTTGTGATATTTAAAACTTCGATATTGATAATTTGATCTCTTTTTTTACTTTAATATCATTTTACTTAATAAAATTCTCATTTAGATGTTAATCGGGTGTACATATCATATCAAACATTGTAAATAATGAGAATAATTATGACGAAAAACAATATTATAAGGCCAGATCACTTTGGATACATTTAACACAACATGAACTTCAGTCAAATATTCATATTCCAGTTTACTGACAAAACCGTTTGAATAAACGTTTAAGCGGTCTCAAATTCAATGATATATTAAAGTATCATATTTGTAATTTTATCACTGATACCACCTACATTGAATTAAACTTTAAATTTAATATGTTATGTGTGTGTCTGTCTGTTTGTCTGTGTCTGTGTGCCAGAGAGAGAGAGAGAGAGAGACAGACAGACAGACAGACAGACAGACAGACAGACAGAGAGACAGAGACAGAGAGAGAGAGAGAGAGAGAATTATATATATTTATAGCAAAACGAATTATATATAAAAAAATGACTACTGAAACGGACAAGATATTAGATCCCATTATTTTGTTTTTCGATTTGAAAACTATGATGTGTAAATAAAACGAATGAACGGTTGTCAGACTGCATTTAGTGTCAATATTGTTGCCGTTTGGGTGAAAGGTAATTATTCATTCATCATATATATATATATATATATATATATATATATATATATATATATATATATATATATATATATATATATATATATATATGTGTGTGTGTGTGTGTGTGTGTGTGTGTGCGTGTGTGTGTGTGTATGTGCATGTGTGTGTATGTGCATGTGTGTGTGTGAGTTTGTGTGTGTGTGTGTGTGTGTGTTTCGGGATATTACTATTTTGAAGTAGGACATTGATTAGAGATGTATATGGTATTATTTAGCTTCCAATCTACCGATCATAATCCGAGGATACAAATTTTGTGCAGTAAATAAAATCATAATGACGTAATTCGTTATGTAAATTTATTCACAGGATGTATATTAAAGGAATTGAAAAATGTAGCTACATTTCATCTGTTTGTTAATTATGATAATCATATTTTTGAAGACGTTAAAACGTTATGCGTATTCTTATGACATATTATGCAATATGATGTGCACTAATTTAATGTTTCGGTTAAGAGTTTTGAAATATTTGAAATATAAAAATTAATTCATCTATTTTTAGTTTCGCTGAAAAAAATAATAAATACATGTCATATTATCATAAATGAAATAAAAGAAATGAGAAATGCATATATAGTTAACAAAAGAAAATTAGAAAGACAAAAGGTATTTTTACCTGCGGGGATGAAATTCGACAACCCGATATTTATTTCCATCTTGCATCAAGCAGGTTCTGTTATACGTTAAACTTTTTACAACACATTTGCTACTATTTGCCACTTTCTGAGATACTCGTCTTGATTTTTTCTCACAGGTTCGTTGATATTCGTCACGGTTTTGCCACATACTAGAACCAGATACAAAAATCTCACCCTGTTCACGTTGTTTTGGGTTATCTCTTATACTCAGCCATAAAGTCATTGTTTTCCACGGTTTTAGATGTCCATCTTCCACTGGACTTTGTAGGAAACTGGGAAACATGCATTCTGTTATCCCCACTGCAGAAACCAAATATGTCATAAAAAAAAAAGGTTTTGTAAATATACAATATATGTGATATTTTTTTTTTCAAATGATATTAGATAATAAAAGAAAGAAGGTAAGAAGGACATATTACAATAACTAAACGTTTCAAATTCAGAAGTACTACATACTCAACCAATTATAAAGTCTGGATACTTAAATAGCATAAATACTTAAATATGTTGTCTGTACTACAAATTCAAATAATAATCGAGTACAGTGGTTTCACTTTCGCGTGTTATATGAATATGATACAGTTCGTATAGGAGTTACCAGCTTGGGCGTTGGATATTTTCTATTTCCCTTTTACGTAAATTTTAAATATGATATGTATAACTGACATGCATTTATGTTGAAATTAAAGTGATACAAGTCAGAGATCCTGTTCGAATATAAGAATATTTCGCGTTATTTACAATTATTATTTGCTGATACAGTGTTTTTAATTATATATATCAACATCAGAACATTTCCTTTTTATTTGTGGTTTTCAATGTCCGAACATTGTATTCGATAGATAAACCGTAACATTTAGTACTTTACTATCCAATTTAGTGAATCATTAAACATAATTTCAACCTTTCAAACAGTTTATTTACAGCGTAATATTTTCTGTCAAGAACTAATGTTTAATACATATCAAACGAAGTTCAATTTGACCATATTATTTTGTAGTAAATTTGTTTTCTTAAATTAATTTGCAGTTTTACATGACATTGGAGAAGCGTGCGTGTCCGAGACAAATTAATATAATGTAAACGTATTTCTATTCAGTGTATCCTGTTACTCCCGTCTACAGCATATGAAACAAAAAAACGATATAAGAATTAACGTCAAATTTGACATTTCAAATTTGATAACGTGACATGAAATTGGTAAAACTTAAAAGATTCATGATCCAATATCATCAATGTTACGATGGTATTGGAGTCAACCGGAAAATGTGTTGCTTTAGCATGAAATGTCGAATGAATACTATCGTCCAATGTTAGCGCTTGCATTTGTAATAAAATGATAATGGCTTCCTCTGATTTCGACATGTAAGGATCAAACACATTACTATTATATATTATGTATCTACATAATTCCTCAGAGACTTTCCCTTCCTTCAACTTTTGATGATTTTGCGTGAAGAGGTATGATTAAGATTAACTATCGCGTGTTGCAATCAGTATATTTATTTTCAATTGTCTGTTACTTGATGTGCAATAAGCAATATAGTCTATATCACAAATATGTATAACTATCCGATCGCGTTGAATAAATCTGTGCAAATACAAGCCGCTCAGGACAAGATGGCGTCTTTCATTTTATCTGTTCACCATGGGAGCTTCTAAGAAAAGCCTTATTCGTAAATATTACTGAATTTGGCTCGTAACGAAAATTTGATTAAGATAATGGTATTTAAGAAATTAGATCTTCGGCTCTAGAAGAACTAAAGGTAATACGATCATTAGACGTGAGCAGGCTTCAGTAAAGAATTAGGGTTGCTAATTGCGTTATACGGTAACAAACTGTGATTACATTGGTCATTCATATAGCAAATAGAAGCCTCCCCGGGAATTTTATGTTTCTGCTTGTCAAAACAAATGACGATCAGACTTATCGGTATCAATTGTCGAGTCTAAATTGATAAAACAAATTGGAAAGTGCCTATTGGTGTGTACTATTGGATACCAAAATGATCATTCATCTGAAAGCAGTATTAGTGTTTGATGTGTTTTAAGACTGAATTCACAAATGATACACATTCAATATATGGAAAGGAGTTATCTTTTTGCTTTATTAAACCGTGCAAAAACATGTTCTTCTATACACATACAGAGTATACACACACATACACACACAGACACACGAACTCGCACTTATTCACACACATACATACACACAATATATATATATATATATATATATATATATATATATATATATATATATATATATATATATATATATAATATATATATATATATATATATATATATATATATATATATATATATAAGTTTTATTCAAGTCTTATCCAATATCAATCTAAGACATCCATATCCGAGGACTGTGATATTAGATTTTATATGAAAATGGTAAAATAATAAAATTTATCGTAAATTCAAGAGACACTGGGCACTGAGAAAACGAGATTTAGCTGCGAAAAGTTAGGTTTAACTCATTGGTATGGTTTCGGTGTGTCATAAACAATTGATTTTCTTCTAGATGGTTGTCGTTACTTATATTAACCTATTGTTTCTCCCGTTTATATGGGTTACGGTGAAAACCTAGCTTTAACTGGAGAAAAACATAGGGTTAACTGGAAGAAACGTAGGTATAACAGAAACAAAACCAGATATAGCTCGCTAATGTAAATTCGGGGTGTTTTAAACAAATATTATTAACAATACCAAAGGTATGGTTTTACAAATATTATAAACATAATACCAAAGTTATAATACTCAAAACGATCGTTGTTGTCAATTAGACTTTATCAGTTGAGTTCAAATTTTGAATAGGTTTTGTAAAGGGAAAATGGTATAATACAAGACCAAATAATAAATCTAAATGCATAACCAAATTCATTCAAGAGTATCCACTGTAAAAATATGACTATCTTAGCTTTTGAATTATTTATAATTTAAATGGTGTTATCAGTGTCAAATATTACTTTAGTATAATACTTTGTCTGAATGGCTAAAAGCCATACGATGGTTGATACAATTTCGTATTTGGCGAAGCCCATTCCTTTAATTGGCGTCAGAATTTCAGTTTAGTTATGAATTCTGTCGAATATTATGTCAGACGATGGAGCAAAAATGAAGACGTGGAACAAGACACCATGAATGGCTAAACGCTGTAAGATGGTTGATAAAATATCGTATTCGAAAACTTAAAGGAACTATGAAATCACGTTATCCGTCTATATTTAGTGATCCAGAAGTAGTAACTGAACTGGATAGATTACATGGCCAATATGTACTGGTACCAGCAGACAAAGCCTCGAATAATATAGTTTTTATTTGTAAGGCACATTACTATAATTGTTAATTAGAAGAACTTGAGTGTGATACGAATTCTGGTAATCCTACATACACACCTAGCTCACTTTCAAAGGACGAGATCCTTCAATATCACATGTCCGTATTACGCTCATTTGATATACCTACAACGGATACCGATTTTGAGCTACCATATTTATATTGGATACCTAAACTTCATAAAACCCCATATAAGCAAACATACATAGCAGGATCAAGCAAATGTTCTACCAAACCTTTATCTTTACTCCTAACCATGATATTGACAGCCGTTAAGGAGAAACTTCAACAATATTGTACAGTTCCTTATTCCAGAAGCAGTTTAAATCAGATGTGGATACTAAAATATTCTAAACAGCTTTTAGAAAATTTGAAGACACACAATTTTTCTCGAATTCACAGTATCAAAACATATGACATGCACATATAAAATTAAAGGAAAGACTTTTTAGCATCATAGACAGCTGTTTTTTCACTAAGGTGGTACCCAAAAATTTAGATATCTAGTGATTGGCTATCAAGATACTTATTTTGTCCAACACCACTCTGATTCTACAAATGAATACACTGAAGTTGATATAAAAAACATGCTGGAATTTCTAATATACAGTATAGACGTGGTCTTTCAACAAACTGTCGGCATTCTTATTGGAACCAATTGTGCCCCTTTATTGGCCGACCTGTTTCTTTATTCATACGAAGCAGATTTCATTCAAAAACTGCTGAATCAAAAAGCTAGCGGTGTTCTTTAATTTTACAATTAATAATTACAATTTTCACACATATGTCAATGCGATATATCCCAGCGAACTAAAAATTAAAGATACAACAGAATCAAGCACACACGCTTCATACTTAGACATTTTATATAATATAGACACCGACGGGAAATTGGCAACTAAGCTATACGACAAACGCGACGATTTCGGCTTTCCCATCGTAAATGTTCCACATTTAAGTAGTAATATCCCTCAGTCACCTGCATATGGAGTTTATATTTCACAAATTATCCGATATGCCAGGGCGTGTACAACATATGAAGATTTCATATACAGAGGCAAAACACTCACTGACAAATTATTGACACAGGGATATCGAAAACCGCGTTTAATGTTAACGTTCCTCAAATTTTATGGTCGGTATAATAGTCTTGTTTGCGATTACTCTGTTTCACTAAGTGAAATGTTGAGTTGCCTTTTCGTTGGCGGTTGTTGAGACGTCTGTACCAATTGTGACGAGGATTCAATCCTTACGTGTTTCATTGGACTTGACTGTGGACTCACGGCGGGTGTGACTTGGTTTCCAGAGGTCCGTGTTTGTCCATTTTTACCGGATTTGTATCTATGCCCTGGACATTCTATTGATTTATACATTGGTATCTGATATTTTTTTATATTATCAGCTGGTACTAGGTTTATGTATACCCTCGGACCAAAGAGACCAAAATAAATGCTCTAGATAATCATTTCAGTCAGTAAGACTTCATCAGTGGAGCTAGAATTGAATAAAAAAACCTGATTTTGTTCTAGTGACCGGTTGTGTTTTCAGTTCATCGCCAAACTTTTCTGTGTCAGTTTGTATGTTCAATGAACCTTTTATTATTTTTCTCTTAGTTGACACCTGTCAACGTGTGTTTTCCAAAACTGCTATGGATTTATATTCAAAATCAGACCCTCTGCTGACAAATATGGCATGCTTTGATGGCGTATGTGCAACGTTTCTTTAGTTAGTAACCATATATACATATATATTCATTGACTGAGACTGGACACGTGAAGACGAAATGTATTTTAAATACTTTTTCCACAGGAGGTAGTATAGCCTTAGCCGACGTCACAATATAAATCTAATGCGTAACATATTAATGACGTCATAATTGTACTATAAATCGAATAGAAAAACATCCGTAACCCATATAAAGTACGTTTATATATTTTTATATAAATACGATTCATCATTTCAAATGTTAGAAAACCTTACAAAAATTGCAGTCATACAAATATAAAAATTTGTTTGAACTAATATGGGATATTGGGATACACACAATCAGTAAATTCAAAATGGAAAACGAGCGTGTCTGACCCCTTTGCGTTATTTACCGGCTTAAGCTTTCAAATTTGAATATAATCAATTTTTCAATTACATCGATCATGATGATTGGTGATAATGCAAATATATCGTTGATTCAATAAAGTTATATAAGGTTCTCTCTCTCTCATTTTCTCTCTCTCTCTCCTTCTCTCTCTCTCTCTCTCTTGGTATGTGATCTTATTCATAATTATATATTCCTTTATGCATGTATATACATTAGCGTCGTATCTCTCACAATGTACTAAATTAGAATATTTCCCCCAGAAATGATAGACTGACCATGAAAATCCCCGACTTCCGCAATGCATACATTGTTCACTTCAGTATCTATATACATACGTTTCTCACACCGAACAATATCATCACACAGCTGCTGTCAGCTATCGCTCTAATTATCATTTACATTCATATCAATTTCACAAATTTGTCTTCCCTAATGTAATATTCTGTCTACTATTGTTATCTCTTAACTTTTTGTAATAGGGCTGGCACTCTGACATGTGACATAACTTATTGCTTTTTATCTTGCTCAGAATCATTCAGCTTTCTGTTTCAGTATAGCAATTCTCTTTGACAAATTTGTATCACGCGAGAGGTTGAAAATGATATATCCATTTCAATTTGTTATATACAATATGAACACAATTTTTCTTATCTATAACAATGCTTTGGTATTGAATTATAATGTCATTCGTCACAAATGTGGTTTTAATATATTAAAACGTTTTGAGCTGGTTTAGATCATATGAATAACTATGAATGGCATTGATAACACGGACATCAAAGTAAGTTTCCGTTTAGTTTTGTAGAAAATCAGAAAAGTGGAAAATAACATTGATATCAGACCATAATATAAAAATAGATTTGGTTTCAAAAATATAAGATCTGCCTTAACGCGTCATATAGAGCTATCGGTAGACATGTAGTCAACATAGAGAATGTTAACACTCCATGATACCTGATCTCACACTAAAATGTCCATAGGTCCGTGTTGACCAATCATCACTTTGTTTCTATATTCCTGACACCTGGACCTTATTAATTTGGTGTATACTTTTTACAAGTTCTACAAAAATAATTAGCAATCTCTTATGTAAAGTACGACGCATATGGCTGAAAACGAAATCTAAAATTAATATTAGAATCTACTCCTACCTTGAGGGCATGACAAACGAATCTTGAGTGAAAATCCGAGGCTTGTCTATTCTCAATGTAAGGTTGATTATTTTTCTCATATGTTTTAAATACATGTATTTGTAGATCTAAGAAAAAAAATTGACATTATGCGCTACATAATAGTTGCCACAGGTACTCTTCATCATGAAAAGGAGATAACTTCTCGTTTAAATGAAGGAAACCTCAGTGAACAATGGGAGAAAAATCATTATCACGTAATTAGTCAGCCTCATTTACGTGGTCACCCCAGGTGTTATAATTTTACAGCGTTCATCTGGCAAGCAGAGGTTTTCGATCACATTTGTTTTATTTGGCAACAGAAAGTGAGCAGTTAGCCAATGTCTCACTATGTACTAGTATGTCATGCCAAACGACGCCCAATCCATTGACATAACGTCAGAGCACAGACAGATAGAAATTCCAGCACTTCATAAACAGATTACATCTTGAAGTCTTTTTTGGACCTTTAGCGACGATAAAACGTAAAATAAGTACTATCTAATTCATAAATTTGTCTTTAATTAATGCTCTTTAAAACGGAAGTCAACGTAAATAGGTATATTGCTATACCAAGTTTAATTGTTTACACTTTGCCATTTGTCGATAACAGTAGTAGGGGAATTGCTCACAGTGGGTTAAACTCTTAATTGACGATGAGCTGACAATAGTGATGTTATGTCTCCAGTACACGTACGCAAGTACATATTACGTGACATGTACATGTATATTACATATCATGTGATATGCGTATGAATATTCATTTTTCTATGAATGAACCGTGTGTAAAGCTGGATATAAAATGAGGATTCAGACACTTTAACAACAAACCACTGACCTGACCAACTTTTCCGTGTAAACGTATAATGTGACGTCATTTACTGAATTGAATATTTGATGTCGAGTCTACTTATTTATCTAGGATGAATAACATTTTGTTTTATCTATCAAAGCTTGATTCTTGAATTGCATTAATGCTGTATATTATCTTTATGTTGAACACTATTAAAGGCTAATATTTTGTCGTTTTAAATATGTCGCTTTCCTACTTCTATCATGTAGTTAGATATCTATGCATAACTCCTTCAAAAGATAAAATTACGGGTTGATATTCAAATTATTTTGCAACGACGTTGCCATTTTCATGGTCGAGGATTTCCAAAATGATAAAATCCCCAGTGCTCGTAACGAGATAAAAAGTCGCGGCGTTTTCATATTAACATTTATGATATGAGCTTGTATATATGGAATTATATCATTAGAGTTTTGTTTATTCCACCTTCGGGAAACCTTGGGTTTTACAGGATTTTGTGACAACTTGGGTTGAATAAACGTATATATCTAATATCATATGAACGTGTCTTTCTGTAATCTTTATAGTTTTATGATCGTGTGTGTGATTGTCCAGATCGGAAATGTCATTGCTGACCAGAGCTGTATACGGTCAGTGATAGATATCAAACAAGTGATTCTGTTCCGCCGCACATCCTATAGCATGTTACATATTGGTTAAATATTCTTGGGGAAAATAATGGCGCCCATATTGTTTTCAATACATTGAAATCGCTATATGAATTAATGTAGTTACAATAATTGGTAAGAGGATAAACAGAATAGAAAGTTGTTGTCTTAAAACAGATTGCATTTGAGTGTCGTTTTTGAAAACCCTCTTCCAAATGTAACCTCGATTTAAGACACTAACCATATACTCTCTCTCTCTCTCTCTCTCTCTCTCTCTCAACTGTCGAACTCTTTCCTCTCTCTCTCAACCCTTATACTCTCTCCGTCATCTCTCTCTCACTCCTCGTCTCCACACCCAAATCCTCACGTCTCTCATCCTACTCATCTCCTCCCTCCGCACCTCTCAATTCTCCCTCTCGTCGTCTCGCAAAACCCTCCAAAACCAACCTCCCCAGACCAACGAGTCTCTCACTCCAACACTGCAGATCACTCATTCACGTTCCTCACAATCACTCCCACCTAAGCCTCAGGCCCTTCGACAGTCACTAGATCCAGGCAAAGATACCCAGCCCTCTGACATTCCAAACCACATCCCTCCTCTCATCCTCCGTCGACACATCAACACCACTCTCCTCCCAAACGATAAGGCCCTCACGATCTCCAACCTCCTCTCTCACTAACTAACCATATACTCTCTCTCTCTCTCTCTCTCTCTCTCTCTCTCTCTCTCTCTCTCTCTCTCTCTCTCTCTCTCTCTCTCTCTCTCTCTCTCTCTCTCTCTCTCTCTCTCTCTCTCTCTCTCTCTCTCTCTCTCTCTCTCTCAATTCAATTAATTCGCGGATGTATCAACACCATGAATATAGCGTATATAACACAGCGTATTTTCTCCTATGCACAGTACTTGTTTATTCGTTTTGCAATTCTTAGTGTCAAATTTTATTTAAAGTTTTTATTTCACAGGTCAAAAATGAAGAACCACATACTTTAACCCCTGCTTTGAACTGTATGTACAGTGAGTTACTTGATATACCATGTCTACTGTTGACCCAATGGATAGGGAAGAGAACCTTTGGAAGCAAACGAGAGCAGAACATGTGTAATTTTTCAAAAGAAAACCTTTACATTTAAAATTATTTTTTTCTGTGAAAATATCATGGCATAAAAATCAAAGATGCACGTTTTGATGCAGAAATGGTGATTCGTAACGTATATCATCTCCTTTATTTTAAAGTGTCATTTCTTGAGTAAAGTACATGGTTAATAAACGAGGGAATGACACATATTGTTCTAATAAAATACTTTCCGATTTCTTTATTTCTAGATATTAATTATTCAAGACAAATATAGATTCTGGGATAATACCGTTTTTAAGATACTTGTACAATCTTCAGATACACTATGACGCATTAATAACGAGCAAAACAACAAATTATCGATTTTTTGAAAAAGAGGCATTTGTATTTATGGTATTCAAGAGCGATAATTTGTAGTATAAGATTCCATCTTGTTAGAAAGCTTCCGGACATGACCTTAGATTTTTATTTAAAAAGGTAGTGACCGAGCCTTTGTCTTGGCTAAGTATTAAAATTGAACATCACTGATGTCATTGGAAACAAAGTAGCGGGGAGCATGTATTGTGGCATCGGTATTATTATTACGTTGGAAATATAAAAATAATTGAAATAAACGTCTAGCAAAAAAAAAAAAAAAAATTAAAACAAATAGAAAAATGAAACCCATAACACAAAAGCATACATTTGTGAATTATTTGGTGAGGGTGTGGTATTTGATAAAGTATAAACTACAACTTGGTACTAAGTTCAAAATTATTACAGCGACTAATATATTGGTACAGCGTGTGGACCGTTTGAGTCACATAAGGTCAACATAAACTAGGTTACTAGTATTTCGGTATCAGGCGAGCATTCTATGTTAAACTTTATACTTAGCTTCCTTTAAATTCTAAAACTCCTAAAAAGCTGAAACAGAGGTTACTCTTAGACGGATTCGGAGATACGTAACGATTTATCATATGACCTTGCATGGCGCCACTTTCTATGTCTATTTAAATTCAAGCTGAAATGACACTAGACGTTAAATCTTATTGACATAACCTCCCTCTTCAGCCTGTCTTACAAAATCATAGGTTTTACGTAAAATATACTACTAAACAAAGGAATATATTTTTGTTTATACTTTGTACAGGTTTTCACAATTAAAATGATCCCTATAATTTTTATTTTCCGATTTTCATTCCTGCAATTACGCTATTGAAAATTTAGACATATGATAAAGGTTGACTATAGTCTAATTCATTCTAGATCCAATTTTCATCATCATCATCATCTTCATCATCATCATCATCATCATCATCATTATCATCATCAACATCATCATCGTTAATATAATAATGATCACCAGCAACAACAACATAAGTATCAAAAACATAAACATTAGAAGACGCTGCTTTATAAACTTAAATTGAAACACCGCTTTATCGATTTTAAAATATCGGTGTGTTTATTGTTATCCGATTGTGCTTTGCCTCTATCTGTTTATAAACTGTAAATCTGTTTGCCAAATGTTAGTGATAATTTTATACTGGAATGATTAAAACAAGAGCTTAACATTACAGTTGTAAAATAAAGCGCTGTTGACTTGAAAAGGATCGAGAAGATACGAAATACAAAACAACAGTCAAATACCTCTTTAATCATGTCTGTGTAGAAGTTTTAAAGAAGAGATATCAGTTTGCTTAAAGCACATGCAAAATGATTCAATGCAAATTAGAATAACATTAATAAGTTGGTGTAATTATATGGGAAGCAAATTATACTTTCAAGAATATTTGTGTACTATGTTTTATCATATAGCTGTAAGTCATACGAATTCAAATTGAACATAACAATGGCACACACGGACAAACGTTTATTCAAATTAAATTATCGACGTGTCTGTTTATTTTTACTTAAGCTTGCTTTAGCTTTAGTATCTCTGATTCTGAGCACGCAAAGGGGTATAGGTAAATCCTGAAGACATTTCTGACATAATATATATTCATTCATATAATTATAATTAAATGTACTATGATCAAAGGAATGTGTTGTTCTGAATAATAATTTTTCTACTATTTCTACTGTACCAAGGACTTTTTATTTCTACTATATATATATATATATATATATATATATATATATATATATATATATATATATATATATATATATATATATATATATATATATATATGGAGTGTTATATCGTCAATGTATATATAACATTCGACTTGACTAACCTAAGCGTAAACATTTATGTTAAGAATTTTAGGAAATACAACATAACATTAAAATCACATTGACTAGAATTATCATTCCTACTGGCCACCATACATTAGGTAGTATCAAGGGATGAATGAAAGTCTCCCCGAGAAGCTTGTCAAAACCGAAAGATAATCAGATGTTTTTTTCACCCTGCCATCTTATGTGAATTGGACAAACGTTCAGCACATCCACTATTACTAAAACGTGTATAACGTTAAAACAAACAATTTAATTCGAACTACCTCTGGAATTTTATATTTTATTGATTAAATTAATTATCAGGGCGTTTTTATCGGTTCAGATCATTTTCATACCATATACGTATTAATGGGGGATGCGGGTATTTTAATAATCCCGAAAAGTGGTATTTTGTCAATAAATATAAACAGTTTATGATGTAAATACAATATAATGCTCTTGTGTAAAATTCTCTGATAAATCATTGTTTGTGGATCTAATGTTTGTTTTAGACGAATCACAGCAGAATGAGGGGACAATTACAGAGCTGCATTTTCTATAATATAGTATAATATATATTGTAATATGTACATGTATTTAACTGTCAGCATACACTGAGGAATGTAAAGTTCAACATAATATTGATATGTTTTGTAACTGCTATCCATGTGACATTTTGTGGACAGAGCGAATAGAAATATGTGAGAAAATATATTTAATTAAAGCAAAATACTTCTTTTTATTACTTTGCATGAGGCAGCGAATCTAATGAAAATTAAACGGGGCCCAGATGAATAAGTTAAGCTCAATTATCCAGTAATGCTCAGGATACAAATGTGATTTTAATTAAGATATGAAATACTCGGTAAAGACTCATCTTCAGTAGCTGATAATTCAGAAGCATTCTTTCAAAAGCCAATATTAAACATGTCTATACAGCCGCAGGTATATGCCGAGTTTAATTCTTTGTTTAAACGCAAATTTACCTGCATATAATGTTACGTTTGTAACAGGAACCATGTTAAGAGCTTAGTTTCAAAAGACAGCGTTGTGTTTTTATGCAATTTGTTCTCTAGTTTGGTTTTCAAAGGTAATTAGAGGGGCTTAACTCTTTTTCTTGCCTCTTGGGAAATCAGCTACTACAACAGACATTTTTTCTTTCAGAGAATTTCTTGTGGTTGTCTAGAACAAACTGAAGTTACAAAATGAGCTTCGAGACAGTTAAGAACCATTTCTTTGTTATGTGGTTATACTGGATATATTCAAGTAACGTTGTACCTACGAACTAGGGATGTGGAATTTTTGTTTGTTTTGTTAATGATGTTTTACGTCACACGCAGCTATTGCCCCTCTTACATAGTTGCCATTTTGTTACAGCAGAGGTGAAAACCTTGTTGTTATAACATGCCAGGGAACATACCTGTAGCCCCCAGTAAGTGACCTGGCCGATTTTTCAATATTATCAGCTTTGGATAGATCACAGATACCACAAAATGTGAAACAACGGGAATATTTGTAACAAACACATGTGTTACAATTGTGTGTGTGTGTGTGTGTGTGTGTGTGTGTGTGTGTGTGTGTGTGTGTGTGTGTGTGTATGTGTGTGTGTGTGTATGTGTGTGTGTGTGTGTTTAGTGAGGGGTAAAATTTAATGTCTTCGTCCTCAAATAATATTACACATTTGTTAGTACGAGAATCAAAACTGTAGAACGTGTTTAGATTCGTTTCTGCTAATTGTGATTTGCTCTACAGTCAACCTCGATATATGTTCCTAACTCGATAGGTTTAGTTGGTGCCCTTTTGTGTCAAATAATCTAAGGAATTTTGAAACCCAAATATATAAGTCATTCACTAATTATAACTTTGTCTGCATTCTATCCGATGTGTATAGCTATGAAGCATTGGAATTTAGCAAAGAGATAAAACTATATATAATGATGTCACGTTAATTAACCGTATCTTGACATTAGACTAGTATTGCAAAATCATGGTATTGAGTGATAGCGCTGTAATGCTACGAACACACATACACACCCTGCAAATATCAACAATGTACGTTAGCATTTTCCCATTTTCTATCGCACCATCGCATTTTATTTCGATAATTAGATTCTAACCTCTTATGTGCTATCGGTCAATCTATACCGACCAGTTACTCAGATGGTAAAAGGGATATAATTGTGTTACACTGGACATACTGGAATGCAAAACTTAAGTTGTTCCGGTAGAGATGAACATTTTCAAATAATTGGAATTGATCAGGTTAAGCGTAATGATTTTGAAATAACAGATTGTAAATTTTTAAAACATGTTCTTTGGTTTCATGAATGAAACATTGAAACGTGTTTCTTATGTTTATTACCCACGACAATTAAACAAATTTTAGAGAATAACTTCAATTCATGCATCACGAGGAAGGAAATGTGAATATTTGTTTCCATTACCTGAATAGATACGTTTGACAAAATGAGTTACAATCAAACAGACAAATGTACAATGTACTTATAAGTTGATATGTCTTGTTTATTTTCTAATTATCTATCTATCTATCTATCTATCTATCTATCTATCTATCTATCTATCCATCTATCTATCTATCTATCTATCTATCTATCTATCTATCTATCTATCTATCTATCTATCTATCTATATTATCTATCTATCTATCTATCTATCTATCTATTTATCCATCTATCTATCTATCCATCTATTTATCTATCTAATTAATCTGTTACTGAAGTAAGCATTTGAATTTTGTTTAGAAAATACTTTTGTTTAGATGAAGTGTACTAAAACGTATGCTTACCTTTCATACAAAAGCCAGTTATCAGAATCCATTGAAGAACGAACTGCAATGGCTCCATTAGTTTATAGATAGTCAGCGTCTGGTTGTAAAATTCTGAAAACAGAATTCAGAAATAAACATGTTCATCAGATGAAAGTGGAGTATATACAAAACATAAGTATAATGTGTATTGAATGACACACGACCAATTTAAATAAAATCTTATGTAACAATGATCAAACAGTGTATGTACCTGCATTTGTTATTTCGTCTTTAATCTAAATTTCTAGGACATAGCAAATGAGTCCACATTCAAGTTTTATTATCACAAGTAATTCTAAACTTGTCTTGCTTCTGTGTAGTATTGCCGAGAGAAGGAATATGGATAGACATATGCCTATGTGAATACATGTATATTGATTTAAATTGTTTAAACAAAATTGACAATTTTAAAATAACTTACAAAACATAGAGCATACTGACATACCATTTGGTATGCATACCGGAGATAAAAGCATCACATTTTTATATTGTAAGTTTCGCAGTTGATTCCTTGGAGTGTTTGTGATCGAAACCAAATACAAGCATCGTATCTCTTAAATATTACATGATAGAAATGTTTTATAGGCCACCATTTCTTTACACAGAAGACGATTCTACTTGTTTCACGCACACCTGGTTGTTTATATTATGGTCCCAAGGAGTGTTCGCAGAAACAAATACTAATATACTAACGTGAAACAAGGTTAATAAATGATTACACCATAATGAAAAAAAATGTCAAAAAAAATAAAAATAGAAATAACAGGATGTGAACATGAAGGTCAAGACAGAGATTTGCTCGGTAAAAATTGTTTGTTTCGACTTTGGGTCATGGACATTTTAAAAGATTTTCGCAAATAATGGAATTATTTGGTTTCTTTTGCATTTCATTATTCATGAATAATGAGCATGATTTATGTACAAATAATGAGATAAAGCGATTGCAACTTGATTGCTTCATTACAAGTAGTGTGTTAAAACGAGTTCGTTCTACACCTAAAACTTATTACGGTGATGTAGAGACTACTGTATTACTAGTCGCTAAGGCTTAATGATTAATCACAGGCTTAATACAAAATGAGAAAGTATATTCAAATTCAAAAGGCCTCTTTCTCCTATGGCCGCTTTCAGCAAAGGATTTTAAAAAATGTGCCGATTTCCTTACTATAGCTTCTGAACACATAAATATTTGACAGATCAAACCGTAAAGCTACGGATGGTATATTGGTAAGACAAACAAGATTGATTTGAATTAAGCTTTGCAATTGAAATTTAAAGGAGAAAAACTTAGTTTAGTTACGAAAAAGTAGATTAAAAAATCAAATTGATATATTTGTTTTATTTTGACGCAGGTAAACCTAGTGTTTCTCAGTAAAACTAGCTTTGTTTTGTCTCGAACCTTCTCATGTTTTCTATTTTTGGTGCAGTTAAACCTAGTATATATCAATTAAAAGCAAGTTTATATAATTTAACACAGGGAAATTATCTTCGTTGATTGGTCAAAGCAAAATCAAAATTGAAATTTGTATAACCTTGTATAACTTGCATTGGTAGGTCATACCCTATTGATCTTTACATTACTATGTAGGTGGAACCACTTCCAATGGCATTGCTTACATTTACATGCTTAAATGCTATGATTCAGCTTGTCGGGCGTAAACATCATTAGAAAAACAATAAAACTAATGATCATGATTTTAGAATTATTCTAATCGTTATAGTTCATATAATGTCGAAAGGCAACCATGCTAGTATAATAATTGACATATCGGCAAATGTATGACACGGCATCTTTTAGCACAGTTGTCCATTATGACGTCACAATTAGATGACCCGTCAAACACTTGTGTGATTATGACATCCCAATCGAATGACGTCAAAAACACATGGGCAGCCATGCGTCAGTCACTTGGCGATATGTCAATACGGGCAATGCTACAGCAATAGACATATTGTACATTAGTCCTATGAAGTGAAAAAAATCGCATAGACCTACTAAATAGATCTTCTTTTACATAGTCGATCATATAAAATTCACTTTATCCCAATACAGAAAGTTAAGAGGTAACTAACTAATCACTAAATTCTCGATTTTGAAATTTGAAAGCCAGTTTTTTTGACATCCCAGAAATCAATTTGTATTATCTTGATAGAGAAATAAACATTCACTGTGTTGTTAAAAAATTGCGTCAAGTTTCTAACAGTATATATCGACAAGTAAAGAGGGAGTAGATGTCAGCTGATGTCTCAATATATACATATATACATAGGCGTGAGCACACACACACACACACACACACACACACACACACACACACACACACACACACACACACACACACACACACACATACACACACACATACACACACAAATTTCCAAGAAATCTAAGGGCATTTAATTACCATGGCATTATGCTTACAATTCTTGTTTTCCGTTTAATGGTGTACGAGATACAGTTGGTTATTCTATTGGGACATATCTTCACCAATTATGTCACATTCTCACAATGTTGTCAGACTTGAATTTTCCAAATGATCTCCAAAGAAAAAAATCAAGGTAAAAGGAAAATAAATGTTAGAAAATCATTGTCAAATGATCAGCTAATAGCTGTGCTTATACTTGTAAATCTTAAAGGACTAACTTTAAAGGAACACTTTAATCTACTACGCCCACTAGAGTTACTCTTCATTTGTATTTAATTGAATTTTGTTTTAAGTAAATAATTTCCACTTAAGTGTAGTTTTACAAGTTTTTCTGTCCTTCAGTGATATTTATAGATTTCTGAATACTAGTTTATGGCAGTAGTTATAGTGAACTATATTTAAGTCTCATTTCTTAGCACGTCGGTAAGCTATAAATCTCTTTGAGTGCGCTGGAGTTATTCAAAGATCTGGTCAGTGATAGTTTATAAACATGAGTGCATAGCAATAGTAACTGTAGGATCTATACCTGTACCTATACCTGGAGTATTTTGGCAGAAGTAAATCAAAAGTAGATACAAACTTAATGTCAACAGATTTTAAAAATAAATCTTCCGTCTTACGTTTTCTGGTGAAATTTAAACATTATTGTGAGAGATATAAAATACCTAAAACCTGTTTTTTCTCACAGGAAAACACTATTTATTCCGTAGGAAGAATAAATATATTGATCATCTTATCATAATCGCAGCACGAGGAAATACCAACATAGAGAGGTAAAAGTGAAAATCCCCCTCGGTGTTTGTTCCCAACCATTCTTACGGATTACTCAGATTTTGTAACATTACATTTACAGATCAATGTAAGATAATACAACACATACTCGCATCCACATTGCACTAGTTACCTCAAACATCATACAGAAATACGAAATAAAAGTCCGGAAAAGGTGCCACAATAGCCAAAGCATAATTACACTTTAAGTCGGGTATCTCAACTCGAGCTTTTGTTTGATTAGGGATCGAACTAGGTGTAATGTTTACGTTACACGGATAAATAAGTTCTGTAAAAAGACGATTTTAGATAGAAATATTGACAGATAATACAATGTTTTAAAATCATTGTCTATGTGATACTGTTTACCTTTTCTAAAGGATAGAGAAACATAAAGCATCATTCCCTCTGTAGTGTATAAATCGTTGAAATCAATTATCAATTATTTTGTTGGAAGGCTACACCAACGACTCACAAAAAGTGACAGTAATGATTAAGTACAATTATAGTTTAGGATAATTTGTCGCGACAGTTAGACATCAAAACAGTAATCATATACTTTAAACAATTGAGTAATTATTAAGGTATTGACAGATATTGATACCGAAGACGAATGACTATTAATGCTAACATTCCTGTCCATTCAAATATCATAATTGTCAAGAAAACTCAAAGCCAAAGCTTCGACATATGGCTAACTTTGATTTTGAGTTGGTGGGAAAAACATTGCATATTTAAAAACACAATTTGATTGTTCTCAAGCACAGGTCAAATTTCATAAATCTGTTTATCTTCATTATAATACGACTATTTTGTTGTCGTAGCATGTATTGTGCTTCAAATTTCGCAATTATATTTGGTATAATCGGTCTCCCACAATATGTGTCGGTTACGGTATACAGTGATTAAATTTAAATGATGGTCGTGAAGCAGGTGCGCGAGTTTAACGCTAATTAGCACCATAGTAAATACTTATTTCTGTTTTGTTACTGACAGAACCACATGGTTTTACATTATCAATCAAAACAATAAACCAGACAGAATGTTATACCGGGAACCTATACCGGGAAGCTATAAACGGTATATTTGAGAGAGAGAGAGAGAGAGAGAGAGAGAGAGAGAGAGAGAGAGAGAGAGAGAGAGAGAGAGAGAGAGAGAGAGAGAGAGAGAGAGAGAGAGAGAGAGAGAGAGAGAGAGAGAGAGAGAGAGAGAGAGAGATGGCGATATGATCGTTTGATAGCTTTGTGTAATTAAATAGTAGAGTGGTCTTCCCACAATCGAATGATCCTAGTTGGATTATAGCAATACCTGAGGTATGCTACGTTTACACCGGTGCAATACCTTTATCAAACTGAAATCGCACTAAACCGTTTATGTCGAAAAAACACAATTGATATACAAGTGTCTGGGTATTTACATTTCAGAAATCCCTCCACTAAATGAACAAAAATCTATATACATCATGAGTTACAGACATGCGGATAAATACGTGTATACCAATTATCTGTTTATTAATGATAATTATAAAACATAACAGGATGTAAGATCCTTTTCTTAAGAAATCGTAAATTCCAGTTATATTGTGAAACCCCATTGCATTTTAAACGAAAGGAACAATTCGTTCACGAAGTTTTCTCATTTGATTTATATATTTTACACGAAACCGAAAACAGATAAAGGAGATTAAAATATATAATATCAAAAGACAAAATATTCTATTCGTAGTCAAGATCACTACAAACTCGTCATTGCCGTGTGGCAGATTTGCATTGATTTCGATATTCTGTAGCAGAACCCATTTTTATTTGTTTCTCTAATGTTTCCCCTACGTGTAAGTATGTTCTTGCAATTTCTGAACTAAATCTGTATCGGCATAAAATATAATGCGACAGATTAGCGCATACAAGCGAATCATTTGTCTTGGCTAATATCCATCTGCCTTAATATTCACATAGTGCTGTCTCTTGTGTGTCAAAGCCATCGAGTTATGAGGTTTTCTATCTGGATAATAGTCGTGTAATCGTGCATTAGATCTGGATTTGGATGACAATAGATAGAGCAATAAAACGGCAGTTAGCAGCGTTAATAATTGCAAAAATAAAAAATTGTTGTCGAATTTCAGAAATAGCGAAAATTGTGTTATTTAAAAACTTATTATGCTTACTTAAGTTTGATGGTACGGGTAATCGGCACGTCATTAATAAGGTGATTAAGTTAAGAAATCGCTCTTGATCTGCATGATTTCTAAAGCTTCTGGTAGTTGATTATGGTATAAATGTAGTGCTATCGCTGTATTAATGGATCACTTGTACACGATACGAAGAATATAGAGAAAAATGTGTGCTCTAATGCAACATTCTTGTCGTATACCAATGAACTTAAAATATATTTTTAATCTGTTTACAGTGGATAAAGTCGATGGAAATTTTAAAACGTTTTTGCCTTGTTGCATGCCATTTCCTTTGAAAACTATTAACGTATTCAAAATGCAAATAAATCCATAGATACATTTGAGTTTGGCTCGGACCAGTGTTATCGCAACTTAAGAAATACAAAAAAGGAAGACGAACATTTTCTGATTTTTATTTTTTTATATTTGAGCAACAATTTTTTTGGTAGAAAATTGTAATTTCAAGTCTTTTCATGTTCAATGCAATCTAGATTTACTCTATCTCTCCACGTATTCTGAATCAGATTTTAATGTAATTTTAAAGTTCTAAGAAATGAATAAGAAATTATATACGTTAAGCGTGTACTGATATTACTTACCTCAATAAACTAGAAAAGTTCCCAAGATTTGTTTCTGTCCTTGTATTTACTTAAATCCGGAGTTGATTTGAAGTAAATAGAAAGTCAGTTTTTTCAATGGTCTTGGTATCAATTTTGCAGGCGCCAACGTACTGCCAGTGATTTGATTTTTTAGGGTAAGGGAAAGTGATTCCTTTTTGAATGAAAAATTGATTATTTCTCTGTCACTTGCACTTTTCAATGATCAATGATACTGTTTATTATAAACTTAATCGGATCAGTATTACTTTACAAATTAATGATTTATCTGCACTCTCTGACACGTTCCTTGCGTAGGTACGTATAGGATAACATTAAATTATATTATCTTGTTCAAAGTTTGTGTCAAACAACATAGCAAAACCTGTTGTTTTGTGTTATTATTTTTTTCTAATTAATCGTCATGATTCATTTTCAAGATTTTAATAATTTTTATTGTAGCTTTCATCTAATCAACACCTTTGTCGCTAGCTCAAATATAGTATTTGCCATGTGTCAGTCTTCTACAATGTTCGTATTTTCTAGACTCATCTCTATTAAAACTTAGAAATATGCTTTAATTTAATTTAATCCGATTTAATCATCAGAAACTGGATAGACACATGTTCTCGATATTAAGAACAATTGCGGATCCCGATGGGACCAGGTGTTCGGAAGGAGTCAGCGTTACCTGTTTGTACACCCTTGATAACTGATTTTAATGTTAAACATCATCTAATTCTAGGAAAAACTTCTATAGTAACTAAAGTGTACTTACCAGAGGGAATTGAATGTATTACAATAGCTCATACAAAGTTGTAACTAGTCTATAATAAAAAGTTGTATTTAAAAGATACTTAACTATATTTATCAAATAAATAAAAGTGTTAACAATAATAAACTATAGTTTAAGATAGTAGTTCTGTTGGGTAAACAAATAATCTTCAAAACTTAATTATGTGCACTTAGGTTGCAGGATATTTTCATTACAAGTTTAACACGTATCCTAAAATGCATGATACTAAAGTATGAAGGAATTGATTAAATAAAAAGCGACAATTCTTTCTAATAATGCATACAGGTACTTCGTTTTAGAGATTTGTGTATATAAAACATACCACACATAATTTGTCCTTGTTTTAAATTAAAGGTTATCTCAATAAAATACATATTCATGATTTTTTTTCTGTATCATAATTGATATTGAATATTCATATATTTGCACGGGGTATAATGTGAACTATATGAGTGAGTATAATGGACATAGGTTTATGTCTATTATTGTTATTGTTGGAGGTGTGATTATCTTTGATATACACACAGATCAAATAAAATGTGTTTTATCTTAGAATTTTAACGAATACAAATGTCATTTGATATTTATACAATTAAAATTAGACTCTATCTATCCTAAACTTTTTCGTATGATAGAATCAGTTTTTTTGGTTTTTCTTACATTTCAATATTCACAATAATCTCCAAATAAATCATATTTATTTGCCTTATAGCCAGTGTAGTTATATGTGAACGTGTCTGACAACCCGTTAAGAACAAAGGAAAATAAACAATGCCACAGTCAGCCCAAGAAACTATTTCAGAATTTGCTCAGTTTGTCGGAGGTGAGCTTAAAACCGAGTTTTAAATTTAAAATGAAGTAGATAGTATTAACCTGACTCCGAGAATGCAATCATGCTTGAACGTTTCTGTTTTTGCAAAACACTTGCAAAAAGCAGACATGATGTAAAATTAGTTTACATTATATGCCAGGTCGACACATGATGCAAATCAACCGTAAACGAAATGTCATTAGACAGGCTGCTGAACACATGTAAATACTTAAACATAACGACTTCAACTCTCAGGATAGAATAATGAACATGAAATACTCACTGGACTCAAGAAATAAAAAAGTCATAATGTAAGTCTGTTAAGTTGCTATCGACTAACATTACGTGCACGCTTTTGTCTATCATTAATGTAGCTGAAAGAACATGTTCATTTTGGTCATGTATATTTTAACATCCAGAAAGGTGAAATAAATTGGTTTATTCTGGAACACAGAATGAGGAAAAAAATTCAATTCTAATTACTAACACAAATGTCCGAAAACTACCACAATGTCTTGCCAAAATGTGAATAGGCAATTCTATGATATGTTCTATTGCATTAAGTAATTGATATAATAACATCACAAGTAATCACTTTAAAGCTATTGCATATAACACAGTTGAAAAGTGATTTAAACTTGAATAACTATTGATATAGTATAGTTAAGGAATTAAAGTATAGTCAGATGCAGAATTTAAGTGAACTTAAGTTATTTTGAATATCATTGTTTGTTTTCTTGAAATTTTCATTTTCATTTAGGATATGTGACACCAAATGCAGTAGCATCTTATCACAGTTAATTCTGGATCAAAATAAGTTTAGATAAAGATACTTAATTTTTTAAAACATACTAAAATACTTACATAGAACAACATCTGTTTATAAGGTTACAACCGTTACATTTTGGTTTTCTCACCGAATAAATGTCCCATATAGATAGATGATTTTAAGAATCCTTGAAATCAATACTCTAAAACTGAACAAACATTAACTTGTTTCGGCTTCCAATGTTTATGTTGTTAACTGCAA